>PVIU01010247.1:0-71272 GCA_004026605.1 Ondatra zibethicus
GTGGAAAGGTGGGTGAGGAAGTGGGGGCATGTGACCCAGTGACCCATGATATCTTATTTATATTTCCTTATCATGTATCTTGCTAAAAGTGGAGTGTTGCAAAAGTGGCTTTATTCTTCCAGAGAGACTCTTGGCCTTGGTCCAAAGCTAACTTAAGTATTATCAGAAATACATTCTTTACCATGTATAGTGCTGGCGGGTTCTAATGAGGGCCAGACATTGAAGCCAATCAGGCAGGGCTGTCCATGCTGGGACTGGAGAGAGCACACCCTTATGCTGTCTGTCACTGAGAGCTTATCCACCAAGTGTGGCAGGTCCAGGGGACCCATGCCAAAGCATTGTGAGGGGACAGAAATCTTGAAAAGAGTCATCCGGTTTTCTTATTTAGGAGAAAGAAAATGATTTAAAGCTTATTTTACTGGGGCAAAGCTATAATCTATTTAAAATTATGTATATGAATTATTTAAGACAACCAAGGGAATATGAGCAGGGCTCCGGGGGAACTGTGATGGAGATGGCTCTGGAAGGAGGTACAGGGAGCACATTTTAGGAGTGGTAAGATAATGGGTAGTTAAGATACTAAGAAAGTGTTGATGCAGGGGAAAGGTGAGGAGGTAATAAGGTCAAAACACAGCAGTTCACTGTGTCCACAAATTCCATGCAATTGGCATGGGAAAACACACATGGTTCCAAAGTACACTTTAAAACATCAAGTGTTCTCTGCTATTTATTTGTATTGTGTTTATCTCTAAGCAACTCCAAGAGTTTATTTAGAATTCAGATTAGTCTTAATAAAAGCCAAATTAGCTAGGAAGGAAAACTGCTGTGGAGTGTTGAGGAAGGTAGGCTAGGAGGGTTTGCATCCTCTACTGGAAATCGCTGGTTGATGAACACTGAAACAGGAAGGAAGATGCTTTCTCCTGTTCTCCAGCCTCACCTCATGACTTCTGACACAAGCTGTGTGCTTTCTGCATGTCAAGCAATTTTACAGCCCCCCCCAGGTGTCTCACAATTCAATTTAATTCTGACACTAACTGTAGTTAGTACACAGCCCACAGGTAACCCACAGATGGCCCCTACTTAAAATGCCAGGCAAGTCTAGAAGGTTAGTCAGTCAAAGTCAATGGGAAATCTCCCTGACACTTAACCTGAGTCGAAACATTTGCTAAATGGTTCAGAGAACTCAGGAAAGTGTTTTCCTTAGAGTTACTCATTTTTAATATAGGGATTCAACTCAGAAACAAGTGGATGGAAGAAATACTTAAGACGCGGTAAAGGAGAAGGACTATGGAATTCCACGCCCCTCTCCAGGCATCCACCCAGAAGCATCCAATATTTATCATTTTGGGACTTTATGATGGTTAAAGTGTAGGAATGGATGAGGAACTCAACCTGTAGTTCCTTTCTTCTCCGTTAGCTTCCAATCTCTAGTCATGAGGTCGGTTTCAATGGCAACTATTCCCCATCCTGAGGTTATCTAGGATAACGCCCTGCCATATCAGTCTATAAGGGATGCTTTTGACTTCAGAAGAGTCTATGGGTTTCAGAAAGTATATGCGATGAGGAAGACATACCATATACACACCCAAATAAACACATATGTCTCCATACACCATTTTTATATTGTTTTTATTTTAATATGTTTTTAATTGAAATAAAATTACATCAGTTTCACCCCTCCCTTTCCTTGCTCTAACCCCTCCCATCTACCATGCTTAGACAGTTCTCACATCCTCCCCCACAATTCTCAGTTTGATAGCCTCTTTTTCTTTGGTTGTTATTGTTGCATACATAATACACATATGCATATATATATTATATAATACAATGTGCTGAGTCCATTTTTGTTGGTGGTGTGTATACGATCTCAAGGCTGGCCACTTCAGAATTTTGATTATATCACTGTTTCACAGGGCATGACCTACATCTTCCTCAGCTTCCCTGTTAAAGTGATGGGCACCATGGCCACCATCAGAAGTTAACACACTTCAAGGGTCAGAGATGAAGCACAGAGGTCGACTGCTTATCTAGCATTCTTGGTGTTCTGGGTTAGATCCCTAGCACGGGGGGGGGGGAATGTAAACACATTCCAGCTGAACTTCTGATCGTAAAAGTCAATGTTCTGAAAAATTATAATTTCATTGAGGCTTTTGATTGAATTGTCTCCTTTAACCTTCTTTGCCACATTTCCCAAAGTGAATACTTTTAATAGTACAGCCTGGGAGAAAGCTGAAGAACTGCCCCGGTTAAAGATAAAGACAGACTTACTTTGGTGGTTAATAAAACCTGTACCACACTGGCCACATTTACTGTTAAGACAGTGGAAGTTCCAACAAAAGTTAAAGCTTATAGTTGATTTTAGTGCTTATCCTTGAGAGTCATGACTTCATACCACTGGGGACATGCAAACCTGGCTCTATGTTGGTCCCAAGTTTCTCTGTTTTTAACAAGACTGAAATGACTCCCTTGGAGTCTTAAAGGGCATACATTGAAGACAATCAGAAATCCAGTTCCTTTTGACACTTTCTAAAGATTGTTTCAATCCAAGGCAAAATTGGTCTTTCTCGCATAGTTAAAATAGCCAACCCTGAGAGGCATGTACTATAACCTGTCTCAGCTTCGTTTTGAGATGTTGTGACATCAGTGAGCTTGCAAACCTTAGACCCAAAGTTGCTTTATTATAAACTTTTAAGAACTTATAGAAGATATACTTCTAAAGGATGACCTTCCTGCATTTGCTGGGGTCCCTGGTGGCAGTCAATACAGGAGAACACTGTAGAGTCCCGGATGCCTGCTTCTCATTCCCGGAGAAGGACCCGTTTCTAGTCAACATGTCCAGATAGACACGTAGAGTCAAGCCCAGGTGAAACCAACCTTCAGCAAGGATGAAACTGTCAGTCCTGAGATGTTTCTCCAGAATTTCTGGAGCTCTCTGGGGAGAAAGAAAACATTCAATTTCTTCAAGCCAATCTCTATGATAGAAGAGCTAAGTGGAAACAGCAGCAGCTTGGAGCTGTCATGAATGGGTTACTAGTGATGAGTCAAAGTGGAATTTCAAACGCTTGGTCACTCTCTGATACCAAGGACACTTTTTGCTTCTCACAAGTTTAAAGGATGCTAATAAATTAATATATTGCCTCTCAGGAAACATATTTGCATTTTAATGGTGGTATCCTGGAGAGAGTATCAACCCAAAGGAGAAAATCGTATAATGGGATTTCCAGCCACTTTGACATAGCAGTAAGGAAGAAATTAGTGTGTTGAGTGTATGTGTGAGTGTGTGTGTATGAGTGTGTACGTGCGTGCATGTGTGTGTGGTATGAATGTGTTTTGTAGAAAGGTTCCGGTCTCCCAATGCATCAGTGACTCTTAATTTATGCTCTAACATAAGCTTCTGGAACCCCTCTACTGTGGCTTCCATTAAGTCTGTAAATCAGAAGGGATTCAGTCTGATCCTTCTATACAGCGGACTGAAACATAGCTGTTACAAAACAAGAGAATGTTCACTGTACTACTGTGGACTGACTGGCAGAACACATAAGGTGAAAGATGCAAAGGAAGGGGCAGTGGGCATGAAACACCACCATTACATATAAATATATTTTCTATTCTAAAGGTATGTTTGGGTTTCAGTTATATAAGCTGGAGGTGTGCACTTTGAATCTAGTATATGTCCATAAACTTGTATGAAAATAAATACTACTTTATTTTTAATAATAACAAAACAGAATCTAGCAAAAGGCCTCAACTCCAGTGCTTGCCTCTATCTATACTTGGGTAGGAATTATGAGGAATAGTGTAAACCTCATTACAGAGAAACACAACCTCCTGGGAAGATCTCAGAACAGAAGGGGATCTTATCCCATGAAGTACCACACAGCAGGTTTTGGTAAAGGGAAAAGGTCACCTTCCTATCTTTGGAAGAGCCTGAAGAATAAAGGAAAGGGAGATTGCTTATTCCAGGCCCGAGTATCCCTTGATCTGCTACTGCCTGGCTTTGTGACCTTGCTGGCTGTGTCTTAGTCAGAGCTAAAGTTCCCAGATGACACCTGGCCTTCTGCAAACCGGGAATTCTAGGAGCGGTGTTGTCCTTTCTATTGCTGTCATGGCACCTGCTCTGCAATCGACTTATGCTAAGTAATTCTGGAGAAGGCACGAGGTGAAGGTGAAGACCTTTAATGCTTTAATTTACCATCTGCTGCTGACTGGTACAGATCTTGGTCTGCATATTGTTACATCTTGGCACTGCCTCAGCTGCTGTGTAGTCCATGCTGAATGGCTAAGTTCGTTTGTCACTTGGCAGGGTCAAAAATGGCATCTTAAAGTTTGTAATTTGATAGTTATTATTGATAAAAATGACATTTTTCTAATCATATTTTTTCACAAAAGCTACAGAAAACAGAAGACAATAAGGGTCACTCATTTCAGACATAATCGTTACAGATTTGGCTTATTTGGTTTTCTTGCCAACTCTGTACATTGATAAATTGTTCATTTTTAATGAGCATATCATTCTATATATACTTAAAATTCTAATTTTTATTTATTCTCTATCAGAAATATCTTCTTACCCTTTAAAAAATTTTTAATTATTTGAAATTGTATAATTTGGGGTTTCATAAACTTTCATTGCATGTCGTTGAAGCAAACCTTTATAGTGATGGCTCAGATTTACCCAGTCTGTCATGTGACTGTCTTTTACTGCTGTGCTCTGAAGATTTATAAGATACTTATGATGGCAGTTAATTTCATATATCCATCTATCTAAGCTATGGTGCCTTGTTGCTTTAACCAATCTCTGGTCCTAATGTTTCTGTGAAGGTAATTTATAGATATGATCAACATTTATATCAATTGACTGTAAGTAAAAGAGATTATTATGGGTACTAATAGTTGAAGGTTTTCTTAGAGGAAATCTAGGTTTTCCAGAAGAATGAGAAAATCCATTTCAAGACTGCAACATAGAAATTCTAGCCTCCAGCTTCCCAGTGTGGTTTACATATGCCAGCCTGAGATGACAACATCATTTCTTGTGTGAGCTTCCAGCATGCAGCTTTGCCTGCAGATTTCAGTCCTGCAAGCCTCCACCATTGGGCAATTCGCTGAAATAAAATACACCACCTGTTAGATCTGTTCCTCCGATGGATCACAGTTGGCACGCAGATGAAATATGTCACATTTGCTTTGTGACTGCAGCCAGGTACCTTTTCTCTATCCCATCAGTTAGACTGCCCAATAGAAGTCTGTTATAAATTTTCCTAATATTAATAGAATTTTCCTACGCTCAAGACTTTTGTTTTTTTTTTGAAACAGGGTTTTTCTGTGTATCAGCCTTAGCTGTCCTGTATCTTACTCTGTAGACAAGGCTGGTCTCGAACTCGCAGAGATCCGCCTGCCTCTACCTCCTGAGTGTTGTATGTTGCCCAGCACTTACACTCAAGTTTTATATAGTATGATTCCTATTCTTTGATGGTGAGAGATATTCCCTTTTTCGTGTACTTGGTAAGATACAGGAAACTCCCCATATGTGGGCAGAATTATGACCTTTCTCCTCTTTCCAATTTGTCACTTCCCTTCAAATTTTCTCCATTTCTCTCTTATCTGTGAGATTTATTAATTCTTTATGGGAAAGGACACGATATAAGGAACTTGGTTCTACCTTCTATTCTTTTTCCTTTTTCTATCTTCAGGGTGGCTATCTCCTTTTTCTTTCTGGCTGAACACAGACCAATTTTCTCTCTGTTCTTCCTAAAGACAAGAGAGATCATCAAAACAATTCTGCTCTCCCTTCTCCTGTTTCTAGGGATGTTCTGTATCCTGTTATTGCAATGGCTTCCTACTTAGTTGTCCTTAGGAGGGCCACCTCTCTACTTACATCCTGTGAAGGATGACTGGACTTTAGGAGGGCTACCTCTCTACTTACCAGCCCTCAGGTATTTAAAATAGTCCTGGTCAGTAGATGAATATAGAACAACTGAGCAGAATATCAGCTGGGCTTAACTAACCCAATTAACTCTATATGTTATTATTTCATTCTGGCAGCCTGTGTTTAGAAATTTTGCTTTCCAGGGGAAGTACACCTACAAACTCCCAACAATATGGTTGCCTGAACAAGACCAGCACAATGACAGTACCAGTTGACAAGCCAGTCTAGACGGAACATTCCCCATGCTCCCACTCCTAAATGAAGAGCCACGGGAATCAATGGCTTCTGAGAGAGGGAAATCAGTTGTGTCTAGGAACGAATTCTGATATAGGTTGTTTAATGCCGGGGTCAACTCCAGACATACACATAGGAGTAAAGCTACATGGATGCAGTAGTATATACACATGTGCACACATGTTTGTATGTGCATTGGAATATAAATGAGTAAATCAACATATTTGGATGTTCTTGGGTATAGTCTCATAGATGTTCATACATGTAACAATAATAGAGATCATGAATTTGGGAGGGAAATCTCAAAGGAATTGGATAGGGAGAGGAAGGGTGTAAGGATGCTGTAAATTCAGTGCTAATGCATAAAATTCTCAAAAAAAATTTTGAAAAGTCATTTTGTTGTATCAAAATTCTCTGCATAAAATTACCTCAATGGTGGCCATTGGACACTTACTCAGATTCATGTGGTATATGAGTTGCCTCAAAGATATGAAGTTCATAGACATACATTAATAACTCCAAAACTCAGAACTGCAAAATATCAGCCAACTCCAGGTTCACATTTTGCTTCCAGTAAATGCTATTTTGGCTGGTAGTTACATTAAAATTACATGGAAAATGCAAATATTCAAGGTAGAAGGCATGTGACAGCGACTTCTTTACCTGTCCAGGATTATTTTATCCTTTGATGACGAGAGGATGTGGCAGCTTGGCACATTTGGGATCCCAGAAGGCAATTTGAGCCAGACAGCCTGTGAAAGAGGAATTATTGGGTAGTGATCTCCAGTGACTAAAGAACATGTGGTGAGCATGGCGCTCAGAAAGTAGAAATCTCACATTTTCTTCTCCTGGGAGTACAAAGTGTAACAACATCTAATGTCTTTTGTAAAATCCTTCCTGTATTTCTTGTTCATGCTTCCAAATGGCTGTTCTCCCAAAAGGCAAACATAGTTTGAGTTCCAGAATTTGGATCTAACCTCAGAGTTTCTCTAAACACCACTTGTCTGATGTTTCTTTAATATGGAGATTAACTGCAAACATGAAATTAGCTTCCTTGGAACATTCGCTTTGAACTTAGCTTTTCTGCTACTGAGGAGATGATCTTTTGAACTGATGCTTTGCCACATGGCCGGTGTGTTCAGAGCTTGGATGTCAGCCAGCCTCACTTAGCCCTTTTTCTTTATTTAGCTTGCTCAATATTATTGGCAGGTTGCTTCCACCAAGACTCATATGTTCTGAAGGGTTTTTGATAACTTCAAGTAGATTCGATGTCTTTCATGGGAGTTTGTGCTCGCTGGGTAGAAAGACTGAAGTGCCAATTATCATAGCAGCAGCAGAAGCTGAGTTGCTTTTGTTTCATTGGACATAGAAGGGAATAATATGTAGGCCCCGTGGTTGACTTTTTGAAGCAAAACATGACTGAATTACTTTGGATTAAATGATGTATCCTTCCTGAATGACCTTGGAGGATATCTTAAGACAACGTCAGTTTTCTCTAGTCTTATAATTTGAAGATCAGCTTTATCATCCAGGGAGAATTTATTTTTATAATGAGCATGGATCTTTGCTTCTATGTTGGCAAATGTATGAAAGCAATGCGATCTGCACTATCCATTGGTAGCTTCTGGAACCTCAGGATAACCAGAAGAATAACTAAGATGGAAACATCTAGAGATGCTGGGTTGTTGCTTTGGTAGCATCACATATTGCTCTCATAGTGTTATTCTCATTCATAATGTAGGAAACCATTTTTTTTCAAGCCTGTGAATATTAGGAACTGCACCAACTAGACATCTGAAATATCCTTCTAATTTGCACATGGCAAATTTATTGGATGATGATTTTATTGTGTAAAAACAGCTTTATCGATTCAGTGGTGGCTTTTATACACTTTGGAAGTTATGTGTGGCATGGCTAGTCATCTTTTTAAAGTAAGCACAGCATACAGTACTTTAAACCTAGTAAAGCAGGGAAATATCTCATTTTGTGCATTTTCCATCCTCAAAACTAAAGTGCCATATGCTAGCTTGTGAAAGTATTATAGAGAATTATAAGGCTGTGAAAGGGGTAGAGTTACGAGGATGGAAGCAGTAGATAAAAAGCTGGGGACTATGGAAAATTCCATCACTCAGAAGCATAAAAAAGACAGGGTAGCCAGCAGAAGAGAATAAGTAGTTGTTACGTGGGAATTATGCACTGGGCAAAGATGCATAGAATCATCAATGCTCAGTTTTTTTTATTTTGATGGTTGCTACTTTAATAATCTTAGACAAAATATTTTCCTCCAACATATAATTTCTTTCACCATCTACTATTTATAATATGCATTGGTGGAAATTAGTCAAAAGCAATTTTACAAATAATTTAATTTTTTTCTTTTTTGAGGGACAGTTTGGAGACAGATTTTCTCTGTATAGCCCTGGCTGTCCTGGAACTCACTCTGAGGACCAGGCTATCCTCAAACTCAGAGATTTGCCTGCCTCTGCTTCCTAAGTGCTGCAATTAAGGGTATGTGCCATCACACCTGGATTTAATTTAAAATTTTTAAGTTAAATTTTCCATAGGATTAAACTCACTGAGATCATAATATTCAATAGACTAATGCAAACTTAGAAAGACAAACATACCGTATGTGGTGTGTGTGTGTATGTGTGTGTGTGTGTGTGTGTGTGTGTGTGTGTGTGGTTTTCTAGATCCATCCATTTGCCTGCAAATTTCAAGATATTACTTTTTTCTGCTGTAAATAAACGACATCTTCTCTGTCTACTCTTTGATGGAGGAACATTTACATTGTTTCCAGGTTCTGGCTATTACAAATAATGCTGCTATGAACATAGCTGAGCACATGTCCTTGTGGCATGATTCAACATTCTTTGGGTATATACCCAAAAGTGGTATTACTGGGTCTTGAGGAAGGTTGTCTCCTAATTTTCTGATATCCAAAGGAGCTGTACCACCTTGCACTCCTACCAGCAATGTGGGAGTGTTCTCTTTATCCCACAACCTCTCCAGCATAAGTTGTCATCAGTGTTTTTTATCTTGGCCATTCTTACAGGTGTAAGATGGAATCTCAGAGTTGTTTTGATTTGCATTTCTCTGATAACTAAGGAGGTTGAACATTTCCATAAGTGCCTTTCAGCCATTTTAGATTAATTTCTGAGAGATCTCTGTTTAGGTCTGTACCCCATTTGTATTGGATTATTTGTTCTTCTGATGTGGGGTTAAGTGAAGATCTTTTCCCATTCTGTAGGCTGCCGTTTTGTCTTGTTGACCGTGTCCTTTGCTTTACAGAAGCTTCTCAGTTTCAGGAGGTCCCATTTATTAGTTGTTTCTGTCAGTATCTGTGCTACTGGGGTTCTATTTAGGAAGTGATGTCCTGTGCCAATGTGTTCAGTGTACTTCCCAATTTCTCTTCTATGAGGTTCAGTGAGGTTGGTTTTATATTGAGGTCTTTGATCCATTTGGACTTGAGTTTTGTGCATGGTGATAGATATGAATCTATTTTCATTTTTCTACATGTTGATATCCAGTTATGCCAGCACCATTTGTTAAATATGCTTTCTTTTTTTCCATTTGATATTTTTTGCTTTTTGTCAAATATCAGGTGTTCAAAGATGTGTGGATTGATATCTGGGTCTTCTATTCGGTTCCATTGGTCCTCCTGTCTGTTCTTATGCCAGCACCAGGCTGTTTTCAGCACTGTAGCTCTGTAGTAGAGTTTGAAGTCAGGGATATGATGCCTCCAGAAGTTTCTTTATTGCACAGGATTGTTTTGACTATCCTAGGTTTTTTCCTTTTCCATATGAAATTGAGTATTGTTCTTTCGAGGTGTGTAAAGAATTTTTCTGGGATTTTGATGGGCATTGCATTGAATCTGTAGATTGCTTTTGGTAAGATTGCCATTTTTACTATGTTAATTCTGCCTACCCAAGAGCATAGGAGATCTTTCCACTTTCTGGTGTCTTCTTCAATTTCTTTCTTCAAAGATTTAAAGTTCTTGTTATACAGGTCTTCCACTTGTTTGGGTAGAGTTATTCCAAGATATTTTTGTTATTTGTAGCTATTGTGAAGGGCGATGTTTCTCTGAATTCTTTCTCAGTGCATTTATCATCTGTGTAAGAAAACAAAGAATTTTCATTGTGCTAAAAGCTAGCATTTCTTAGGAGCAGCTGAGATGTGTTCATTTGATCTTGATTTGAACATTGGATGAGGGGAAGAACTGTTGGCTTCTGAGTGAGCATAGACTGATCCAAGAGGAGAAACAATAGTTATCAGAACACCTGCTGACATGGGGTAGCATTTGCTCCATCACTGCAAACTCAGCACACTGTGTTAGTCTGAGAGGACTTCTGTCATTTTACAGAGGAGCGAATAAAGCACAGGCAGGTCAAATGATTTGCCCAGAACCACACAGCAAGAAAGGGGTCATTCTGAAACTAGAGCCCAATCAGTCCAGCTCTGGAACCTGTGCTGTCAGCCATCCTCCATACGAACATAGTGGAGAGGGGGAAGCTGTGAGGTGGCAGACAGCGAGGAGAGCAGTGTGGCTTGGGAATAAAGGTCAGTGCGGGGCAATTGTGGGAAATACACTGCAAAGGAATTGGGGGGGCATGCTATGAAAAGCTTTGAGAGAATATGAGCATAAATTTCCTTTGGCAGAAAAACGGGGGCACTGAGGACGTCAGTGGGGAGCACTGTGGTCGGAGCTGGGCTGCAGGAGACTCAGACTTTTGGAATGCTGTCAAGTGTGGGAGACAAGCCAGGGAGAGAAGTTAAGGACTGAGTGTGACGGCACCAGAGACAGTAATGAGGGACCTTACAAAGGGAAGGAGGGTCACAGAACCTAGGAATTCATTGGCCCACCTAGAAAGTGTGTTAACCTTTGACCTCCGAGAAAGGCAGTGATCACAAAGGGTTAACTGAATATGCCTGCTGTGGAGATTTCTTGGGCATTAACATTTTCTACTTTCCTTCAGTTGTATCGGACGTCCTTGTGATAGGAGAAACAGTAGAGACATCAAAAGTACCTTTTAACTTCACAATTCTTTCTAAATTTCTTTAAACTTATAGGCTATACTGCTGATTTGCAGACTTCAAAGTACACAGAAGGATCAGGGTCAGAGAGAAAAATCATTTCTTACAGAGTGATAAAATATGCATGCAAATCCCATGACCTGCCGAGGAAATTATTTATGTGCTAATGTGACTTTGTAACGTTAATTGCACAGCTTAATGTCCCCCCCACCCTCAAGTTGCTTTTTCTCAGAAGGCTGTGGTAAATAAGGTTTCTTTCTTTCTTTCTTTTGCTGTATTTTACAGGTTCTATGTGCTGCCTATGGATTCAAGACTGCCATGCCCTTTTGAGGAATTATGGCCAGAAAAGTAAGTGGGGTGCATTTCTATGAACACATGTGGGCGCTGCTATCCCTCAACTAGGTCAGCTTTTAAGACTTGATTAGTTTTTACTACCTAATGAGAACATCATCTCAGTATATATTGGTCATAATTTTTGTCAGAATTAAAACACTGGTCTTTAAATATTTTTTCCTTCATGTATGTGTTTCTTTCCTGCTCCTTAGGAGAGAAGAAACTGAGAAAAATGCACAATAATGTACAGTCTTCTGCTTTATGTGTTTGTGGGATCCCATTAGTATCTGAATCTCTATGCTTCTGTGGATGAAAAGTTTGTTCTCTGTGTGTGTGCCTGTATGCAATGTGTGTATCTGTGGGTGCTCATGAGTGTGCAGGAATACATACATATTTTACCTGTGCACACAGAGGCCAGAGATCAATCAACCTTGGGCTCTCATCATCAGGTGCCTTCCACCTTAGTTTTTGAGAGATAAGTCTTACATCGGTCTGAGGCTTCTCAATCATGCCAAGCAGGCTATCCAGGAAACATCAGAGATCTGCTTCTATGTTGCCAGCCGTAATGAGGCAGACAAGTGTGTGCCACCATGCTGGACTTTCTCAGGTGTCAGTGGTGATTTTTTTTTTAAATTTTCTTAAGGTAGGTGGGCTGTGTCCATTCTTTTTGTTGTTGTTGTTTAAGTTTTTTGTTTTGTTTTTTTCAAGACAGGGTTTCTCTGTAGCTTTGGAGCCTGCCCTGGAACTAGCTCTTGTAGACCAGGCTGGCCTCAAACTCACAGAGATTCTCCTGTCTCTGCCTCCCCAGTGCTGGAATTGAAGGCGTGGGCCAGCCCCACCTGGCCTATGTCCATTCTTGATTGTGTGGTGTCTATACAGTTATTTTAAATAGGGCCCTTGACTTTTTCAGGGATTTGAGGCAGTGAGGGAAATGAGCTCTAGGTTTTCCCAGTGCTGCTCTGAATGGAGGGTGAGTGTTACGACTGGGAAGGGTCTTTCTGAAGGAGAAATGATGATCGGGAGGTCTGAAATGGGCAGGGCCTGAAGCTCTGTGTCTCTGCTCAGTCTGAGGACCATAATGTGAGAACTCCATCTGGTTCCAAGTTCACGGACTTAGGACTTGTTAGCTGTGCCACCTCGGGCAAATCACCTAATAAACTTAACTCTCAGCTCATTTTCCTCAGTTGCTCCATACCACAGGGAGAGTTAGAAGATCAAGTGAGAAAAATGTTTGCAAAAAAAATCTGTCCCATGGAAGATGTTCATACAAGCAAAAGCAGGTGGTGCCATTTACTGTTCGTCCTTCTAGGAAGAGTGTCATTTACCAACCTGGAAATTCAGATTGATGCACAATGACTACACCTGACTGCGGAGCAAAGGCCTCTGGCTGAACTTTTGTCTCCTCCACTGTGGGATGGCAGGCAGGTAATATCATCTGCTTTTGATAGATTTTGTTTGCAAACCAAGAAGACTGTTAGAAATCTGTGAGATTTCCTTAAACTTCAACTTGCAAGTTTATAACCATCCACAGGGTATACTTCTCGGTCTTTCAAAGGGAGGATGAGGCATGTTATCCTGTATTTGTTTCTTATGCCTATAAACTAATTCAATTACACATAATTTATAATATCTCTCATAATTTCTCTCCCCATATACTGGTTACTGTTTTTAATGAAGAGTTCTATAGACAATTATGAAGTATCAAGGATTAAATTCAATCAGGATTCTAGAAAAATCCCTTCATAGCTGAAGACAAAATTGCCTCAGGCTGCTTTGCAAATGATCATATCTGCATCATATGATATCTTACAAATCCATTCAAAATGCTCCCTCAGTTATCTGGATAATTGTCTGGAGCTTCCCTCCAAATTCCAGTCCTAGAGAAGAGGCATCCCCAAATATTCACCAACAAGCTTCAAAAATTACATTATTTTATCAAATGAAAGTGGTATCACCAAAGGGGAAAGATCTTTATTAAGAAAATAAATTACAACATAAACAGGCATTTTGGAAAAGCATCCAGCATATATAAGATTCGCTAGTCATCCAAACTTTTTGTGGCTGCGTTAACAGCTGTAGGGTATGAGCAGGACTTTGTTGTAATGAATAAATAGAAATTGAAAGTGGAAGATAGGTGAGTTGCTCTTTATTACTATGGAAATATTCCTGTCCATTTCCCAAGGGTTTTGAAGTCTCTAGAAGCTTTGTTAAAAATGCAGCACCACAAAGGAGTGGTGAAGACAGCTTTCGCACACTGCCAATCCCAATGCAAATTTGTGTCTTCTGAGGAACTACCTGGGAATATTGCTGTTTCTCTCTAGCTTTAGAGGGTATCATTGGCAAGCATCCCATAGTTTTATGGTGTACAATATGATGACTTAATAGAAAGAGAGAGGGAAGAAAGAGGGAAAGAATGAATATTACTTATCACAATCAAGCTAATTAAGACATCCATCAGTTACCTCACGTAGTTAACACTTCCACGCATGGATGGTGAGGATACTGAAGGTCTACTCTCAGCCAATTTCAGTCACACAATAAATATTATCAACTATAGACAGCATGTTGTACGTTATACCCCTAGGACATGTGCATCTAATACATAGAAGCTTGGACCTTTTGCTATATAATATCTCATTCTTGCCCAGTCCCATCCTTCCTGGTCCCTAGAGCTACCATTCTGTTTGCTGTTTCTGTGTTAGAATTGTTTATTTTATTTTTTCTGATTCATACAGGTTTTTTTTTTTGTCATTTTGTGTCTGATTTATTTCACTTAGCATGATATCTTCCGGGTTCATACATATCAAAATGGCAGCTTTCTTTTGTTTCTTATAGAAAAAATCACACACTCATGTACACATGCACACACACACTCATGCACACATGCACACCCACACTCACACACGCATGCACGCATACACACATACCCACCCAGCCATTGATGACATAAAAAAGAATCCTGCATGCTGTAATGCTGTAAACGGAGAAAATCACACACACACACACACACACACACACACACACACACACACACACACACACACACACACACACGTTAGCCCAGGCTGTCCTTGAACTTACAGTCGAGAGTACGTTGTCCTCGAACTTTAGCCTCTTTAGTGCAAGGACTATAGGCTTGTACCATTGCGCTCAATTTCCATGTGTATTCTTACTGCCCTTGTCAGATGTAGTTGGCCATAAATATAGGAGCTGTCCATTTGGTTTAACAGAGGGACACATTGGGCCATGGGCTCACTTTAGGCTAGCGCCCATTCTGCTTTCATACTGTGATATACTTTACAGTATAGTTTGAAATCAGAGACTATGAGGCCTCTAGTTTTGACTCCATTATGTTTTTGCTATTAGCTTCTTTCTTTTCTCACTGTTTAGTGTCCCTTGAAAGTCCATATGAGCTTCAGGGTCAGTTTTATTGTTCATGAAAAAGTCTTTTTTTTTCTTTTTCTTTCTTTTGAAACGAGGTCTCACTTTGCAGATAAGGCTGGCCTAAAACTCACAGCGATGCTCCTGCCTGTGCCTCCTGAGTGCTGGGATTAAAGGCGTGTGCCACCACTGCCCAGCTTTCATTAATTATTTTAAACAGTGTGTGTGTGTCCAGTGTTCTTACATAGAAGACTGAGTTTTCAGATAAGTGTCAGTTCACATTTTCTTTCAGTTAGGACGCTGCCTCTTCCTCCTCTCCTCCTTTTCTTTCTCTTTCCAGTTTTTTCCTTCCTTGCCCCTCTCTCTTTCCCTCCCTTCGCCCTTCCTTCCTTTCCTCCCCTTCTTCTGCCTCTACTTATTCTCCTCTTCTCTCTCTTCATGTAACTGTTTTTGCTAGAGCTCTCAGTACTGTCCTAAAATAGAAATGGTATAAGCAGGTTCCTGATCTTAGAGAAAAGTTCTTAGTCTTTGACCACTGAGTATGAATTTTTATATAGTGTTCATCATGCCAAATTCTATGCTTACCTCTATTCCTTGATCATTGGATACTTTTAAATAAAAGGGCTTTGGAGTGTGTCAAATACTTTTCATGCATCAATTGAGGCTATGTATTTTTCTTCTTTGTTAATTGGTTATATTACATGGATTGATTTTTCATATTGTTGCATTGTCCTTGCATCCTAAGAATAAATCCAATTTAATGTGTAATCTTTTAATACAGTGCTGAATTCATCTTGCTAGTGGTTTGCTGACAGTTTTTACAATGATATTCCTAAGTGATAGTGGTTTTTATTTTCTTTTAGTGTTTTCATTTTGATATACTGGCGATATTAGCCTCATAGAATGAGTTGGTTTTCTTTAAGGATATGGCCTCTGGCAGGCAGGTCAACCATGATCCAGTGGATGGCCCAACACTCATGAGTATATAAACAGCACAAGCTGAACTCATCAGGGTACTTAAAAAAGAGGATATGACATTGGGGGGATAGGGTAGATCTGGAAGAGTTAGGGAGAAGAAGAGGGGTGAAATGCAGTCAAAATTCATTATATGCTTGTATAAAACCTCAAATAGTCAATAAAATTACTGCACTAAGATAATAAAAGTTAATTTTATTTAAATGCAAACAAGATGAGCTAAAGTGAAACAAAAACCTATGCCCACAAAGAGCATTGAATATAAAAGTTTAAAGAGATAGTATTAATTTTCATTTATTTCCTTTTACTCAGTTTTTAATTGACAGGGTTGTATTTGCATACAGTATATCAGTATCACGGAGCTTTGAAATACAGATAATTGTGGAGTGGCTAGCTCAAGCTAATTAATGTAGATATTACCTCAAATAATTATTTGTTTGTGATAAGAATGCTTGAAACCTACTATTCTAGAAATTTCCAGGGCCTGGGGAAATGACCAAGCAGGGAAAGTGCTTGCTGGTACAAGCATAAAGACTTCAATTCAGCTCTCTAGAAATCAGAGAGAATTAGATGTAGTAGCTCATGTCTGTAACCACAGAGCTCCTACAGTGAGATGGGAAACTGGACAATCCCTGGGAGCATATGGGCCAGCTAGCCTTGTATACACATTGGGGAAGTCAAGAGACTTTGTTTCGCACAAGGTGGAAGGTGAGGACTGATCCAACGGTTATCCTCTGACTGCCACACACATTCAGGGAAAGCACAGGAACGTAAACATTCTCATTCACATACATACACAGACACACACACGTCCAGGTACTTGATGCCTCGTTATTGACTATATGAGTGTTTATAGTGGCAGCTTCATAGTAGCCAGAAGGCATAAATGATTCTGTCTATCAGTTTATGAATGGATTAATAAAAGTACATATTTACAATGGCATCCCACTCACCAATAAAAAGGAATAAGATAGTGATGTATGTTATAACATGGATGGTCCTCAGAAGTGTTATGCTCAGTAAAAGAAGTTACATGACTTACGTGGGCTGATCTCCTACTTCAGCCTCATGTGAGAGCTGCACAGGCGCAGAGAAGACCAACAGTGTCAGATGAGAAACCAATGTCTACACCCATGGTAGACCATGGAGAGCATAAGAAAGGAACACAGGTGCAGAGAAGACCAGAGTCAGATGCAGAACCAATGTCTACACCCATGGTAGACCATGGAGAGCATAAGAAAGGAACATAGGTGCAGAGAAGACCAGAGTCAGATGCAGAACCAATGTCTACACCCATGGTAGACCATGGAGGTGGACCTTCAGATTTCTCAGGGTGTTTTCAGGGATTTTTGTTTTCATGGAGGTGGAGTCACTTTTTAATTTTTTGTCATAAGCAAATAATATGTGACAATATTTTAGTGTTGCTACTAAATATGTTGGCCAGTCTTATGTCAACTTGACACACAAACTAGAGTTATTTGAAAGGAGGGAGCCTCAACTGAGAAATGCCTCCGTAAGACTGAGCTGTAAGGCATTTTCTTTTTTTTTTCAATATTTAGATCTATTTTATTTTTATCATAGCAAAGAAAAACTATAACTTGTAAGGCATTTTCTTAATTAGTGATTGATGGGGCAGGGCTCAGCCCATTGTGGGTGTTTCTATCCCTGGGCTGGTGGTTCTGACTTCTATAAGGAAGCAGGCTGAGTAAGCCATGGAGAGCAAGACAGTGAGCAGCCCTTCTCCATGGCTTCTGCTTCAGTCTTTCCTCCAGGATCCCGCCCTGTTTGACTTCCTGTCCTGACTTCCTTCAGTAATGAGCAGCATTACTGAATGAGTAATGAGTACAAGTGTAAGCCAGATAAACCCAACTTGCTTTTGGTCATGGTGTTTCATTGCAACAGTAGAATTCCTAACTTAGATACTAAATAATATGCAACATTCCCTTGTATTAAAATGGTTTTTACAGTTACTTTGTGTGTGTGTTCACGTGCACACACACTCATGCCACAGAACACATATGAGAGTTGCTTCTTTCTTTTCACCAAACTAAGGTCATCAGGCTTGGTGGCAAGTGTCTTTACCTGATAGGGCACTTGCTGACCCCCTTCCTTCTAGCGTTCATTGCTGGGAGTCTTCTGGTATCTCTTTCCACTGCCAGCATCATATCCTTCCTGCTAAATCATTCTCTCTTTCATGACTGTTAGGAGTTGCTAAATAAATATGCTTGTTCCTTGGACAAGGTTATCCAAAACCATGTTTTATTTACTCTACTTCTAGATTTTTCCCGTAACTTTTACAGCTTCAGGTGGTTGCTTTCCATGGTAGCTGATTAAATAGCATACCTTACATTGACGTCTTTGTTATGCCAAAAGATACCACGTCCATACAATCCCATACAATCCCTTTTGTCAGAACCTACTTCTGGTAACAGCTAAGTAGAGGTACCCTCAAGCCATCTTGAGGAGCAAAGTTGAATGCAGGAAAAATAGTTCCAAGTTTTCCAGAGACATGCAAGATACAGCATCCATACCATGTTATGAACCTGAATTTAGCTAAATATGTATTAGATAATTTTTGTGGCTTGTTTAGATGTTCAACTGATATTTAGAAGATATTTTATGGAAAATATGTTGCAAATTCCAAATAGCTAATTTTTTTTGGTTAATCTAGCGCCCATAGTTTGTTGTCTGGATTATCTTATTAATGTTTTTGAAAAAGTTTACTTACCCCCCAAATCTCATAATTAATGCGGATTGTGTAGAAGCCTAGAAACCACAACCTCACTGAAACTGTTGTAAATGAAAACTGCTGAGTATAAAAACAAGAGACACTCTTGTGAGCATATGGCCTGGTCAAAAAGATGATAAGCAGACTATATTTATAATAAAGATGGTGGAAGTCTTGAGGCACAGGGGAAAAAAATCACAGATGATCTGAGAGTGAAAAAGAAACATTTCCTATAAGAGGTGATGTTGAGATTCATGCTTAATGACACAGGAAGTTATCCAGACTGGGCAATAAACATGGAAAATATCACAAACAGAGCACAGAAGTGTGTGTGTGTGTGTGTGTGTGTGTGTGTGTGTGTGTGTGTGTGTGTGTGTGTACTGCAAATTGGTGTGCAATTTTCTGTTTCCCCCTCATACATTTTGAAACTTTGCTTTCCAGGTTGTACCTAAGCACATGCACTCATGACCAGAAGCCACATTTCCTGGTCTGGTTTTTGAGGTTTGTTTTGAAACAGGGTCTCATTCTATAACTCAGGCTGGACTCAACCTTGTGTCCTCCTGCCTCAGGTTATGGAATGTTGGGATCAAGACTAGTCATGGCTTAAGAGATATGAATAAAAGCAATGTGGGTGCCAATACTTTCTGGAATTTTGAAAGAAAGATTAACATATGTTCACTGCAAATCCTAATTTGGTAGTTTTTGTTATATCAGCTCATATCCTCTGCTAAGCTAATTGGATTGTTATTCTGTAAGGACCCTTTGAAAAAGTCAGATGCATTTGACAGAGCATACAGTTGCTTCCCCACACCCCAGAAATAAGTATTACACAGAAGGTAAGAGTCTCAGTCAACAGCAAAAGATCAACTCACCCTGTGATCAGGCAAGCTCTACCTCAGGGAAGAAAGGGGGTTCAACACATTCAATCCTATAAACGTGTCATGCTACATTTACATAGTGAAGGACAAAACCATGTAATCATCTCATTAGAGGCAGAAAAAACATGCAAAATTCAACATTCTTTGTCAGCATATTAGGTGTAGAATGGGCATGCCTCAACACAAGAAAGACTCCATCTGACAAATCCACAGCTCATATCAAGCTTAATATTAAAAATAAATGAGTTTTCCTCTAAGGTCAAGAATATAATAAAGATACCCATTTTCACAACACAGATTAGTAGAATACCTATACATTAACAACAAACTGTTCAAAAACAGGAGAGAGCTATCCACACAGACAAGGATGAAATTGAACCCTATACTACATAGTAAACCACCCAAAGTATTTTAAAGATTTAAACATATGACCTGACCTGAAACTATGAAACCACTAGAAAAAAACATCATTCTCATCTTTGTTGTGGCTTTGGGGGTTTGCCCTCAAAAGCTTAGACAGCGAAGAGCAAATATAGAAACAGAATTGCCACATACTGAAAGGGTTCTGGTCAGCAGTGATCATACTGAGACTGGGTTTCTTTACTGTGTTTAGATCTTATGCCTTGATTCTAGGAACTCCATAAGCCATAGTCATATTGAAACCCATTGGTTACAAAACAAAACCTGCCCTAAATCCCAGGGGAGAGTCAAGATATTTAGACAGTCACCTTTGCACAAAAGATGTGTGAGTGTGCCCGAATGAATTCCTCAAGCGTTTTACGGTCCACGTACACATGGGATGAAGGTGAGGCACCAAGACAACAGAAACTCCTGAGAATGGCCCTGCTTTCAACAAAGGGGATTACTTTTGTACACAGCTAGTGAAGGAAGGAAAACAGGACCTGGGCTAGAAGACCTGAATTGGAGCCTTTAGCTGTGTGATCTGAGATAATCATGCAATCTCTTAGAGTGAAAGCCCATCTATAAAAATGTAGCTAAGACAAAACTTGCCCTCCTTCTTTCACATGACTCTTATGAAGATGCTATAAAGCTTTATGAACCATAAATATGGTAGAGATACTAATTATTAGAGCTATAATAGTATAGCCAGAGTTGTTTCTTGGGAGGGGTGCAGGACAGGGTGCATTCTTGTGAGCAGACTATGATGCCCAAAGTCAACGACTCAGTTTTTCTTTGTGAATGGAGCTGGGGAATTGCAACAGGGAATCTTCAAGCAATGGTTAGCTCCATTTTTCTATGCCGTATTGCTTGGCTTGGGGTCCATGTGAGGAAAAGACAAGGATCCTTTTGTTGGATTGAGACACAGGCCAAGCATGACTTGGACCCAGGAGAAGGAAGGTTGGGAGGCATAATTATCCTTGTGAAGTCAATCCAGGCTAAACAGACTTCAACAGGACTCTTACTCCAAATTAGCCCCTGTTTTGAAATAAAATTGTAATTCAAAATAGTTTCAATAAGTCTGAAGCATGAAATTAACATCTTGATTCACACAGTGAAAACCATCCCACTGGCCTGGCTTCTTGGAAAGTTTCGGCCTGCTTTCCCCTTTGCTACAAGAGCAACCATGCAGTTGCTTTAACTTAAGTTCAGACTCGAAAACGTCAAAGCCTGTGCAACCTGATCTGAATAGAAATGGAGCCACAAAGCAGAAAGGAAGTCAATGAGAACAGGATTCTAGTATCTTAGAAGCCGTTTCCTCTTTGCATGCGGAATTTAAATAGAACGGTGCAGGCGGGGGTGGGGAGGGGCAAGGGGATTGGAAACAGAACACGAAACTGGCCATGCGCATGTGCCTGTGTTCATTGTCTACCGTAAATAAGAAATCACCCAGACTGTGCCAAGATGGGGTGCCTCCTGGTCCTCTCTAACAACTTAGGAACACAGGTGAAGTTTTTGAAATGCGGCCATTCGGGTTTGGCTGCTGAGCTGTTAGGTGTTTTTGTATTGAACCATGATCTTGGAAGTCTCCTGGAGCTCTTGATTATGTCAAATCATTTTCATGTCCTCATCTGGTTCTCATTATAAATCTCCTGGATTTTATTCCCCTCACACACATTGGTCATTTTCTTAATATAAAACAATTAATTTATTTAATTCTACTTTCCCCATCCCTAACCCCTTTCAGATGTGTTTAGAATGTAACTAGTACCCAGAAACTTTCAGCAGAGAGGACTAATTCGCGACACTGAGCTATTATTTTCCCTTTGACAGAGTTAGCAGGGCTTTCGGATTCATAGATAAACACTTATGGCCAGAGTCTGACAAAACACCAACACATGGCATCAGACTGTGGGTCAGGAACACTCCTGTTGCGTGGTTCCTTCAGCGACCTGTTAGGAGTATGCTTGCTGGCTTGGGAAAGCTTTCTGTCCACCTCAGATCCCTAACAGCGATGAACTGACTGCATGTCAGCTCTGATCTTTGGACTCAAAAAGATCATTGTAATTACAAAGTAAATCACGATGGGATGGTGGCGAGGATGCTAATGACAGGATGCTAGATAAGAACTTTAGTGAAGTGGGACTTGAAGCACTTTAACAGAATTCAATACATGTGTGTTGTTGTTTTGTTTTTTCTTTTCAGCACAGAAAAATAGTGCTTGAATGCACACAGGAATCCACCAAGCTGGTTTCCAAAGTGGCATGTTGCTTTATTCCTGTTCTCTGGCTTTTAGTTTTTCACACACATGGTTCCCTGCATCCATTTTACCGTTTTGTTGGCTGCCATTAACAACAGGAGAAAAGAATCTATGAAACTGTATTACCCTTGAATAGATTAAATTGGCCACACCTTAAACTGAGCCCCTCTTTTTGAATATAGTGTGCAATCGAATGCTTCTTCCCTCTCCTTTTGACTTCCAATCAATTTGGGGCCTAAGGGTGGTGTAATCCATGGTTGACAGATATATTTAATGAGCCTGGGTTTGAGCATTCATAGCTGAGGGACTGAGGATTAGGTTTTATCTTACTTCACATCTTGATTAATAATGTAGGAGAGGCTTCTGCATGCTAATGAAATTCAGTCTGCAGCATGAACAAAGCTGGGAAACATTGCAAAGCCAGAGGTCAGCCCAGACAAACCAGCGTGAGGTGGGCAGGTGGGAGGGCCTCGTGTGAGCTGACCCTACTGCATTCTCTGCTGAGGGCATTTCAAGGGGCCTAGGCCTTTCCAGGCTTTGTCACGCTGGATCTGAAGGCTGCAGCTTGCATGGCTGCCCAGACAGAGCATAGCTATTTTGCAATGTGTTACTCATGGCTGGTTAATGCCAACTTTGGAAACATAGGATTTCTGTATCAAGGACAAGACCAGGATGTAGCAGTGCAGGACAGAGTTGGAGGCAGCCCTGCAGGAGGCTGCAGGAAGTGTTTGCTGCACAAACTTCCCTATGTAGCCGAGTGGAAAGCCGAGATGCCTTGCCCTGATTAGTCTCTATGATCTACCGCACTACCTACAGAACCTTGGCTCCCCCCTGGGAGAGAACCGCAGTCTGAGTCTTCCCAGCTGGAACTACTTTCTGGTGACTGAGAGAGCTAGATATTTGAATTAGGTAGATCTTAATTTGGTTGTCTCTCAGGCTTCTGTGCCACTTGGAATCAGTGGAGGCTGTGCACTGCATACCATGAGAGCTTCGCCTTTGTGATTGGTGTGAATCTTTTCTACAGATTCCATGCTTTGGGAATGTAAAGCCCAGTGCAACTGTGCTGAGAAGCGGGACCTTTGTGAGGTGATGATGTCACACCCTTGTGACATGAGTCACTACATAAGTAGGGCAATGCTATTACTTTGGGAGTGACTTTGTCATATGGAGAAAGTGGGTTTCTTATAAAAGTTTAAGTTTGGCTTTCTCTCTCTCTCCACCCTCCCTTCTTCATGCCTTCTACCATGGGATCACATGGAAGGAAAGCCCTGCCCAGACAGGGCATGGATGCTGGACTTCTCGGTATACAGAACTGTTAGGAATGCATTTATTCTTTTTCTAAGTATCCAGTCTGTGATATTCTGTCCTAATAATATGAAGTAGATTCAGACAGTTCTATAAATGCTTTCCTCATGAGATGTGAACGAACCCAGCTGTCCTGATTTGTAGCAAGGAGGCCTGAGCTACTACATATGGGTGACTTATTTCATCTCTATTTCTTTGTCTTCTGTTTTCCAGTGACAATTTTCAAGAAAGAAATATATCATAATTTTTGAGTGGGAAGGGAAATTAGAGTTGAAAGAAAGGAATTTAGAGTTGGCATCAAAAATCTTTTCTGGAATCATTTCTGCCTGGAGCAGAGACCACGGGAAAAACTTTGACTTGCTCAAAGTGACTAGGATTGAAGGGAAAGGAACTGGATGTGGCCTGGCCCCGGGCTTCTCGGTTCATCCTCTGTCTTGAACTTTCTGTTAGAGCATCTAGATTGAAGGCAAAAGAATCTCTTTAGGACCCAACAGTGAT
Source organism: Ondatra zibethicus (assembly GCA_004026605.1). Taxonomy (NCBI): domain Eukaryota; kingdom Metazoa; phylum Chordata; class Mammalia; order Rodentia; family Cricetidae; genus Ondatra; species Ondatra zibethicus. Next base: position 23,952 of record PVIU01010247.1, read on the forward strand.
ATCCATCAGATGGTACATGGCTTCTGATGAATCCATCAGTCACAGGGCAGGAGATTTGGAATATTTAGAAAAACAGTACTTTTGCTTGTGCTGTGTGAAATAATAATCATAAAAAAGCAGTGAAGAAGTTTGTGTCCTTTGAGTTCTTCATAAGAACTGTTCTGAAAATGTCAGCTGTTCAGAAAATCTGATGGAGGGCACTGGGGATGATTTAGGGAAAGAATTTGATTCCTCCAAACTCTTGAAATTTCAAACCTTTTCAAAGCCACTCCTTTACCCCAGTCCCTTGGTTCGGCTACTAGAGACTTCAACATCTGGAAAGTCAAAAATGCCAAGAAAACTCTCTTCCCAAGATGTAACAAGAGGAGCGGGCCTGATTTTCATCCTGGCCATTCGGCTAGCTTAACCCCCAAAATAATCACACAGAAACTGTATTCATTTAAACACTGCCTAGCCCATTAGTTCTAGCCTCTTATTGGCTAACTCTCACATCTTGATTCAACCCATTTCTAATAATCTGTATGTCACCACGAGGTCGTGGCTTATCGGGAAAGATTCAGCATGTCTGACCTGGCATCTCCAACGCGGCTCTCTGTCTGCTCTTCTTCCCAGCATTCAGTTCTGTCTACTCTGCCTACCTAAGTGCTGCCCTATTGAAGGGCCAAGGCAGTTTCTTTATTCAACCAACCAAAGCAACACATAGACAGAAGAACCTCCTACACCACCAAGAAACCAGATGGCTGCAGCTTTCACATGGGGGACAAACTGACTAAAAATGTCAGCCACTGAAATGGTATGAGGTGAGAGAACGTTCTTGTCAGAATTGGCAAGGGGAGGGCAAGCTGGACTAGGGCTGGCTGGGGAAGACATCGCTACCTTAGTTTCCAGGTAGGTTTTACTGTTCCCAGGAAACTCACCGAATCCTTGCTAGTACTTCATCCTCATGTATCTGTGGAGGATAGGTTATTGTGGAATTGTCATTCGTTCTGAGGTTATTTCTACTCCTTGGAATGAATGGTGCTTGAGGAGTATAAATAGATGTGGTTATTTTGAATACCTTTGGTTTAAACTCCATACTTCAAAGGTCAGGGAAGGGGGGTGTTCTTAACACCCATGGTGTTAAGCCTCAGGAAGTGTAAATTTTGAGAGCTCCTAGATAGGAAAAGCATGTCTTTCTAACAAAAATAGATTTGACCTTTAAAAATTTTATTTTCTAATAAAATAATGCTAGTACATGGACTTTTTTTCTTTAAAAAAAAAGAAACTTGTTTGAATTCTATGAGTTTTATAACTTTGAGAACAAGTGGCTGATGCTGTGTGGCATACATAGAGGAATGGAAAAGGTCTACTCAGAGAAAAAAATGAAATAGTGGAGGGCAAGCAGAGGAAAAGTAAAATCAAGTCAAGATCAAAGGCAGGGTAAAAATGTCAATGGAAAAATAGGAGAGTCCAAATCGTCTTGAATATTTTATAGAGAGCTTGAGTGTGGGTTTGATCACCCAAAGGACACACCACAGGGATCAGTGTTCAGAAATGAACAACGGCTGTTGGATGTCAACAGACAATATCCCAGTGGGTGGAGAGCATTTTGGGTGAAGGACTGTGTCTTCAGGTAGTCGCCGGTCCTTTGGGGGAAACCTTTGATGAAGAAAAATATCCTTTCCCATTGTTAGGCGATCAGTAGATCAGGCCAGTGGTTTTCTAGTGAATGCACTTCAAAGTGAGCATATAAGGAAATTTAATTAGGTAATGGTCACTTACAGAGCATCTTCTAGATTGAAGTTGCTGCACTTTGTCTTAAAGCTCCCAGAGGGTTTATAGCTGGAGACATTCTGTTAACCAATGCCTTTGAGCCACTCTGATTGTGTGGGGAGGAATGGCTGTTTTTTCAGGAGTGAGATCTCCAAGATACTCTCCCTCTCTGGCTGTATTTCTAAAGTATTTCTGCCCTGTCACCCTGGTGAGGGTTTGCTCCATTGCTCACATTTTGTCCTCACAGCGTTTACCATTGTCTGAAGCTTTATGCACATATTCTTTTTTATTCATTATTTGTCTTCCTTACCAGTAATAAATTCTCCACAGTTAGAGATGACTATGCTTTCTTTACACAGTTACATCAATGCCAGTACTAGGACCTGGCACAGGGTTGGGCAGGCACTTACAAATGCATCCAGTGAGATTCCAGACATAATATTTAATTAAAAATTCAAATAAAGAGGGTGTATATAATTAAGATATGCAGAAAATGTAGAAGTCACAGAATAGAGAGGGAGGCAAATCACAATTTGCATGTTGTTCATGTTATTTTGATTGGTAGGGTGAGAAAATATCGAGTCTGGACAATCTCTGGTCAAGCTGGGTTTGTCTGAGGAACTTGTTAGGAGGAAGGCCAGGCCATGTCTTCCACTGTAGACTGCTGAGCAGCTTCTTCTACCCCTTCCTCTCTCCCACCCACTGTCTCTAAGCAGAATGCTGAGGGTTAGTGTTCCAGCTTCAGAAACCTGGGTACCGACTGTTCTGCCAAAATTAACCAATTTGTTTGTTAAATATATATTATTTGATTTTACTAATCAGTGGGACCATATTATTAACATTATTCTGCAAAACTCTTAATCAAGCTCTGTTCCCTCCATTAATTTAGTGGGCCAGTTTCTCTATCATGAGGGTTCAGTTATATTCAACAATCAGATTAAATTCCTACAGTGTGTGAGGTACTGAGGAAAGAAAAATGAGATAGACAAACACTCATAGTACAAGGAGCTCCAAGTACGGAGGGTGAGAAAACCCGAATGGCGAAGCAACACAACAAGAGCAGAGGTGTAGCTTACTCTCTGAGAAATAAAGGGAATAAAGGAAATGGGGGCTGAGCCAAGCCAAACCCAAACCCCAGCCTTTTGGGGAAGAGTTGGTATGTTCCATCTCTCCTGAATGTGATGTCATAAAGAAGTGAGATGCAGGCACCACTCAGGCAAGCTGTGGTGGTACTGAAGGGCTTGGATGTTGCTTTCAAGTTTAGTTCTTCAAAACTTTTTAAAGTTATTATTATGATGTGTGTATACGCATGCTGTGTGTGTGAGTACATGAGTCAGGGGGCATTCGTGCAGTCCAGAAGACAACTTTGTGAAGTTAGAGCTCTCCTTTCTCCTCTGCATGGGTTCTGGGAATGAACTGAGACCATCCGTGCCTTGACCTGCTGAGCCATCTTTAGCTTTCAAGCTGAAGTTCTTGATCCAAGCCTTGAGAGTGTGGGAGGACACATGGCTTCAACACTGGGAGTTTTCTTAGGCATGACAATAGCCTATATTTTTTCATAAAAGTAAACTTATTCTATTTGAATAAATATTCCTTCATTGGAGACTGTTTCTCCTTATGGTAAGCTGTTTCTATTGTAAAATAATACTGATGAGCAGTTATTATCTTAATGTCTTACTTTGGAAGAGATAACATACCTGGGATCAGCAGATGCCATCGAAAAATCATTGGCGATGTGAAAAAGGAATGAGATGATACATGAAGAAAAATGTCAGTGTGGGGCTGGAGAGATGGCTCAGTGGTTAAGAGCATTGCCTGCTCTTCCAAAGGTCCCGAGTTCAATTCCCAGCAACCACATGGTGGCTTACAACCATCTGTAATGAGGTCTGGTGCCCTCTTCTGGCCTGCAGGCATACATGCAGACAGAATATTGTATACATAATAATAAATAAATATATATATAAAAAGAAAAATGTCAGTGTGTAAATTCACGTTGTGCGGTTGTAAATGCATCCATGGTGTTCCTCTGAGGTAAAGATATCATCACCATACCAAGTGCTCAACATGCTTGAATTAAATGTATAAGCCTTTCTTCTATCCGGAGTAACTGTTCTAAACTGTTGAAAGCAGTTTCTCCGGCTTGTGACTTCAAAAGTTGATAACATAAACATATCTGTAGGAATGAACGCCGTGTGTACTTCTCTTACTGCCATAGTTTGATTTAACAGTTCCGGGAGAAAGGTGTGAGCCTTGCATTAAAGAGGTGGGCAGACAAGGCATGGCAGAGCTGGCGCTTCTTCACGGAGTCCTAGGAAATCATTCAGCTACTGAGTTCTTTCAGAGTGAGTTCTAGGAAACAGAGCGGAGAAGCCGCCTTCTCTACGGAGTTTCCAATCTAGTGAGTTATAAGATATTCGGGAACAACTTGCTGTGATGCAGACATGGTGAGATAGAGACTCAAAATGTATACTACATCTGAAAATTGAGGAAAATGCTGAGCCTGCACTGTGTCGGACACTTTCAGAGGAGACTGCAGGTTGAGTCACCCGAACAGGACTGTTAGAGTCAGGGGCTGAGGGTTGGGATGTAGAGAGAAAATCTGTCTCCATCAAAGACCCAGTGGTCCACTGGCTGGAACGAGGGCACCTGGGAAGGAATGATAAAAGTCGTAAATAGGTAATGACTACATCACAGTTGAATTTCCTGTCTCAAGAACAAATTTGATTTTGTCCTTTAGATATGAGAACTCCTAGACCAAATAGGATTTTAGAGCTATTAAAAATGCACTTATTTAAGGCAATATACAACAAACCAACAGTCAACATCAAATTAAATGGAGAGAAACTCCCAGAGATTCCACTGATATCAGGAACAAGACAAGGTTGTCCACTCTCTCCATATCTATTCAATATAGTTCTTGAGGTCCTAGCTAGAGCAATGAGACACCAAAAGGAGATCAAGGGGATACAAGTTAGAAAAGAAGAAGTCAAACTTTCACTGTTTGCTGATGATATGATAGTTTACATAAGCGATCCCAAAAATTCTATCAAGGAACTTCTACAACTCATAACACTTTCAGCAATGTAGCAGGATACAAGATTAACTCAAAAAAATCAGTAGCCCTCCTGTACACAGATGATAAAAAGGCTGGGGAAGAAATCAGAGAATCAACACCCTTCACAATGGCCACAAATAGCATAAAATATCTCAGAATAACTCTAACCAAACAAGTGGAAGACTTGGATGACAAAAACTTTAAATCTTTGAAGAAAGAAATCAAGGAAGACACTAGAAAGTAAAGGAGATCTCCCATGCTCCTGGGTAGGAAGAATTAACATAGTAAAAATGGCAATCTTACCAAAAGCAATCTAAGGATTCAATGCAATGCTCATCAAAATTCCAGAAAAATTCTTCACATACCTCAAAAGAACTGTACTCAACTTCATATGGAAAAGCAAAAAACCCAGGATAGCCCAAACAATCCTGTACAATAAAAGAACTTGTGGAAACATCACAATCCCTGCCTCCAAACTCTACTACAGAGCTACAGTACTGAAAACATCCTGGTATTGGCATAAGAACAGTCAGGAGGAACAATGGAACTGAATAGAAGATTCAGATAACAATCCATACATTTTTGAACACCTGACTTTTGACAAAAAAGCAAAAAATATCAAATGGAAAAAAGAAAGCATATTTAACAAGTGGTGCTGGCATAACTGGATACCAATATGTAGAAGAATGAAAATAGACCCATATTTATCACCATGTACAAAACTCAAGTCCAATTGGATCAAAGACTTCAACATAAAGCCAGCCACACTGAACCTTATAGAAGAGAAAGTGGGAAATACATTTGAACGCATTGGCACTGGAGACCACTTCCTAAATATAACCCTGCAACACAGACACTGAGAGAAACAATGAATAAATCGGACCTCCTGAAACTGAGAAGTTTCTGTAAAGCAAAGGACACAGTCAACAAGACAAAACGACAGCTTACAGAATGGGAAAAGATCCTCACCAACCCCACATCAGACAGAGGTCTGATCTCCAAAATATACAAAGAACTCAAGAAATTGGACACCAAAGAACACATAATCCAATAAAAAAAAAAGTGGAGTACAGACCTAAACAGAGAACTCTCAACAGAGAAATCTAAAATGGCTGAAAGACACTTAAGGAAATGTTCAACATCCTTAGTCATCAGAGAAATGCCAATCAAAACAACTCTGAGATTCCATCTTGCACCTCTAAGAATGGTCAAGATCAAAAACACTGAAGACAACTTATGCTGGAGAGGTTATGGGGAAAAGGGAACACTTCTGCATTGCTGGTGGGAATGCAAGCTCGTACAACCCCTTTGGATGTCAGTGTGGCGATTTCTCAGGAAATTAGGAAACAACCTTTCTCAAGACCCAGTAATACCACTTTTGGGTATATACGCATTTGTGCCATAAGGACATGTGCACAACCATGTTCATAGCAGCTTTGTTTGTCATAGCCAGAACCTGGAAACAACCTAAATGCCCCTCGACTGAAGAATGGATAAGGAAAATGTGGTACATTTACACAATGGAGTACTACATAGCAGAAAAAAATGACATCTTGAATTTTGCAAGGAAATGGGTGGAGCTAGAAAACATTATTTTGAGTGAGGTAACCCAGACACAGAAAGACAATTATCACATGCAATCACTCATAGGTGGTTTTTAAACATAAAGCAAAGAAAACCAGCCTACAAAACACAATCCCAAAGAACTTAGACAACAATAAGGACACTAAGAGAGACTTACAAAGATCCAATCTACATGGGAAGTAGAAAGTAGAAAAGACAAGATCTCCTGAGTAAATTGGGAGCATGGGGACCTTGGGGGAGGGCTGAAGTAGGAGAGGATATGCAGGGAGGGGAGCAGGGAAAAATGTAAAGTTCAATAAAATTAAAGAGAAAAAATGCACTTATTTATTTGTGTGTGTTTATCTGTGTTCGGGTGCATGGAATGCCAAAGACAACACTTATTTATTTGTGTGTGTGTGTGTGGCTGTGTATGTCCAGGTGCATGGAGTGCCAAAGACAACTTCTGGGAATCTCTTCTATCCTTCTCCCACGTGGGTTCTGAATATCAATTTCAGAACATCATTCTTGGATACATGGCAGGTATGGTGAGGGGCTTTTTCTGAAATATGATTTACTCTCTGAATAAAGATCAATAATGTGTATTTGGCTTATTCATTTGTCATGTACTTCACAGTTTCCCATCTCAAAGTATTCGGGTGCTGTCTTCCACTAGTATGCTTTCTTCTCTGTTTCTGTAAACTCCAGAGCTATAGATGTGCCCCCTTAATATCCCACCACCCCAAACTAATTAGTTCAGCAGCTCATTCATTCAGCTTTTTTCATCTCAGAAATACATAGGATGTAGGATTGCTTTCAGAATGCAAGTTCTGGAGTCAGAATACATGGGGTTTTTTTGTAACTCAATAAATTTAATTATATATATGTGTTTATATATTTTATTGATTTTGATTGAGCTCTACATTTTTCTCTGCTCCCCTCCCCTTCAACCCTCTCCCAAGGTCCCCATGCTCCCAATTTACCCAGGAGATCTTTTTTTTTTCTACTTCCCATGTAGATTAGATCCATGTATGTCTCTCTTAGAGTCCTCATTGTTGTCTAGGTTCTCTGGGATTGTTGTTTGTAGGCTGGTTTTCTTTGCTTTATGTTTAAAAACCACTTATGAGTGAGTACATGTGATAATTGTCTTTCTGTGTCTGCGTTACCTCACTCAAAATGATGTTTACTAGCATCCATTTGCCTGCAAATTTCAAGATGTCTTTATTTTTTTTTCTGCTATGTAGTACTCCATTGTGTAAATGTACACTTTCCTTATCCATTCTTCGGTCAAGGGGCATTTAGGTTGTTTCCAGGTTCTGGCTGTGACAAACAAAGCTGCTATGAACATAGTTGAGCACATGTTCTTTTGGCATGGTTGATCATCGTTTAACTAAAATCTAACTCCATCGTTTCCATCTGTAAAGAAGGTAATATTAATATCTGTGTTACAAGATTAACTGAGTATTAATGATGTGTTATCTGTTCTCCACGTGATGAAAGACTCAAGGTAAGCCACCTAGGAAGGCAAGGTCTGTTTTCATGGTTCAGTTCAGTCATTTGGTCCCATTGCTTGTAGGCCGGTGACAAGGCAGAACCATCGTGACAGAGAGCACAAGGCAGAGGGACTGCTCACAGCATGGAAGCCAAAAGGCAGAGAATGTGAGGCCAAGCTTTGGCTGGCGTGCATGGCTGCGTCTTCAGATTTTGTCATATCTAGACTGTTAACCCACTGGGTGGTGCCACCCATACTCAGGACTGGTTTTCCTTTCTTGGTTGCTATCCCAGACTCTAACTTACTCTAGAAACACAGCCGGAAGTGATTTTTACTAATCCCTTAAGTGTCTCTCAATCCAGTCAGAACAACAACCAGGACATCATGATGGTCACGCTGAGTGCTTTCAGGCAGTGCGACTCATAAGCACATATATAACTGAACACTCGCCGTATGATGACGGCTCACATTCTGATTTTTTGCCCAAAACATAGCTCACATTTAAACTTTTGAAAAAATATTTATTTTACATCCCAACCACAGATCACCCACCCTCCTTCCAGTTCCTTCCCCCACTCCCTCTCTTTCTCTCCCCATCCATACCTTCATTTCTATTCAGAAAATGGCATACCTCTCCCGGATATAAACAAAACACGGCATATCAGGTTGTAGTAAGCACCTCCCCTTATATTAAGGCTAGGCAAGGCAATCCAGTATGAGGAATAGGGTCCCAAAAGCCAGCCAAAGTGTCAGAGGCAGCCCCTGCTCCCACCATTAGGAGTCCCTCAAGAAGACCACATTATACAACTGTGACATATATGCAGAGGGCCTAGGTCAGTCCCATGCAGACTCCCTGGTTGTCAGTTCAGTCTCTGTGAGCCCCTATGAACCCTGGTTGACGATTCTGTGCATTTTCTTATGGTGTCCTTGACCACTCTGGCTCCTATAGTCCTTCCTCCCTCTCCAGCAGCATACCCTGAGCCTGGCCTACTGTTTGGCTGTGGCTCTTTGCATTTGCCCCAGCTGTGGGATGAAGCCTCTCCTCACCCTCATTTTATTATAGCTATTTATGTAATCTTTCTCCTTGACCCAAATGTCACTTCCTTGAGGCAGGACTCATTTTCTGAGTTTTTAAAAACACTATCATAATGTTTCACACACACACACACACACACACACACACACACACACAGAGAGAGAGAGAGAGAGAGAGAGAGAGAGAGAGAGAGAGAGAGAGAGAGATTCATTGATCTTTGTTGGTTTTGTGTACAACACTTTCTTGTTTTTGAGAAAGCAAAACATCAGCCTATTTTCCCCACCCAGCTTCAACCCTAGTCTAGGGTTTTTAGTTGACTGCCAAGACATTTGCCATTGATATCTGTGGTGTCCTTGATTCTGAATATTTGGTTAGGAATATAACTGCCAATTATTTCACTTTTGTGGTGGGAAACATAAACTTCTTTATGACTTGGTTTCCAGGAATGGTGAAAATTAAGGACTACTTGTGCTTTCCTAAAACATTGATATATGTTATCTAATGATTTATAATTTCCTAGTTTTCATGTCTACTTCCTGGACACAAAGCCAAGGAAGGCTTACCATCCAATTGTCCACCCACACAATAGCAGTGTGCTCTAGTCATTATAGGCAACATTTTCTCATTTAATGTTAAGTAAACCAGAGTCAAACTCTTGTTTATAGCTAAGCTAGTCAACTACAAATGAAACTTCTCACCCATATCTACTCACTTCATGTCTTTGTTACAAGGAACTCCAGCTAAGTGAGTTTTCGAAGTAGTTGAAGCTGCTATCCAGGTTCTCTAACGCCTTCATTTTAGTTATATTCAGTAAAAAACACTTTAAAAGAATGACTCTATTTCTACTTTCTTAAGCATACAGTAGCAGACATCCGACTTTTCACCAATAATTCACAGTGGAATTAAATCAACTCTTGCTAACTACTTTACCACATGTTGGGTGAAAGGGATCCCAAGACTGATTATCTGAATCATAATTGCTGTACAGTGCTGATGCTATGCAAAACTAGCCTTGGACATGGCAAACAATATAGGGTATTCATCTTTGCATTGAATGTTGCCCTTTGCCCTTTTAAGTTTTCATCTATACTCTTTGGATTTTTGCTGCAACACCATCAGGTTGATTCTCATCAACCTTCCTAATGCTGTGACCCTTTAACACAGTTCCTCATGTTGTGGTGACCCCCAACCATAAAATAATTTTGTTCGTATTTCATAACTATAACTTTGCTACTGTTATGAATCATAATGTAACTATCTGTGTTTTATGATGGTTTTAGGCAACCCGGTGAAAAGATCTTTTGACCCCAGAAACGGTTATTATTGAGATCCGCTGTTCTAGCTGACAACTGTGGTCTCAAGAGTCCATCTAGGTTCTGACCCTGTAGCGCATGAATCCAGGGTGCTGACCATGACTGTAGAGGTACAGACTTCCTCCTGAGGGTCTCAGGAAGACCACCACACAGTGGGAGAAACTGAGAGTGAGGTCTCTGAGCTTCAGGCACAGAAGATCATGAAGACACATGCCGACCAACAGAAAAGCATATGACCAAAAGAAAAGCTTGCTAAGTTTGAGCAGTTCATCCCATCTGTCTAAGCCTCCTCTTGAATTAAGGATCCTTATGTTTACTGTCCCCATCTTCTGCAGGCAGCATCTTCTTTAGGAAAAGCCTCTTCAGGCAGGGTAAGAGTATTTGGTGTCAGTCACCATTACCCTGTGGTTCCAAAATTCTTCTAGGAACTCTTTGTTTTAGTGCTGCCATGATTACCTGCAGGTTGGAAGATAGCTTCTATTTTTGGTAGCCGTCCATGTGAAGGGAGAGGAGCTTAGTTCTGATTGTGGGTGTTTTAGCAAATTACACATATTTCAGTCTGTTGAGTTCATAGTGTTTCTTTTCAAGTTCTTTCGGTATTGCTTGTCTCTTGGTTGCTTGAGGTCACCAAGTATATGACTTACAGATAAATGAGTTATTGCAATTTCTAAAGCTGTCACAGCAGTGATTTTTGTCAGTTTTATTCTAGGTGTAGACAGCACAATTTTATGTTGTTGTTTTAAGGACAGACGTCCTTGGGTCTTTAAAGATAAATATTATGCTGTGTGTGAGTCGTGGCCAATATTTTCAATCCCAGATCTCAGGAGGCAGAGACAGGCAGATCTCTTCGAGTTCCAGGACAGCCTGGTCTACACAGTGAGTTTCAGGACAGCCAGGGATACATTGTGAGTCCTCGTCTCAAAAATACATACATTATTTAATGTTGACAACTATTTTATTTCCTTCACTTCTTTAGGGGTTTTTAAATTCAGTTTATTAATGCTTATATTATCATTTTGAATGCTCAGAAATGTAGCTCACTAGGACATACAGAGGAATTACATTTATCATAAGAAATATATCAAATCATTTCTCTTCTCCTTCTCCTCCTCCCTTTTCTATTTATACTTCTTTTAATTTCCCCTCTATTAGCATCTGGCTCATTAGATCAACTACGTCCTTTCCTTCTGTCTTTTCTCTGGTATCTAGTTAGCATCTACTACATTCTAAGTGTATCTTGTAGGAGCTTCTAATCTAGAAAAGAAGAACAAAATGTACACAGATCCCATAACCAAACACAACTTGTTTAAATGATATAAAATTATAAAATGTGTTGGACCTTTGTCTTAGTTAGGTTTCTATTGCTGTGAAGAAACACCACGGCCACAGCAACTTTTATGTAGGAAAACATTTAATTGGGTGGTTTACAGTTTCATTGGTTTAGTCCATTATCATCATGGCGGACATGGCGATGTGCAGGTAACAGGAAGTGAACTGTGATACTGTGCACAGCTGGAACATAGGACACTTCACAGCCTACCCTCAGAGTTACACACTTCCTACAGCGAGGCTCGCATTTCCAACAAGGTCACACTCCTAATCGTGCCACTGCCCTTGGGGGTCATTTTCTTTCAAACCACCACAGCCTTCATGAAGTAACAATGACTCTTGGCTGGGTGTTTATACAAGATCCAGCATCTCACAGAACAAGTTTATGATGAACACAATTGGGGATGTAAAAATGAGAATGCACAGTCTTGGAGAGAGGGTAACAGAACCTGGGGGGCCTTGAGGGTCAGACTGACAATGGAATACCACCAGCGCCCCCATTTTGTGCTTCCAATGAGCCCAGTGGTATTGGGGCAGGACCAGTGTGAGGAACCAGGAGCCATGTAGTTAATTAGATTTGGGTGGGGAAAGGGCAGAATCTATGGCGAGGCATGGGCAGAGCTGGAGGCAATGCCTCCTTTGACCAGTCAGTTGTCAGGCCTTGTTGGCAGAACCCCCTGTGAGAAGGCCAATGACATTCTTCAAAGGAGCGGAGGAAGAAAGTAGCTACAGGGTGAGCTGGGCTGATCATCAATGCAGATTGGGCAGGCGCCTGTCCAGACAGGTCCAGAAGCCCAGCAGAACTTCCCTTCATCTTGGTCAGAGTTTCTCCCTCTATGTTCACTGTCTGTTTTTTCCTGTCATTTCTTCTCCAATCTTTATTCTTCCTACTTTGTTTTCTCCCCACTTAGTGCTTTTCCCTGTGTTCTTTTGTTTTTAGGTCAGCACTGCTTGACACAGAAGTCCTTGCTACTACAGGCTGTCTGCCACCTTTTCTTTGGAGAGTTTTATCTCAGGTAACTTTTCTTTCTTTAGCTCTGGCTCCTTTCTTATTGGAGACACATTCTTTGGCATTGGTGGATGCACATCGATAGTACCAGGGGCTTTGCCATTGGAGGATGCCCATATGCAGTACCAGGTACTTGCTGTTGGTGGAAGCGCATCCACAGCACCAGGGGCTTTGCCATTGGAGGATGCGCATCCACAGCTCCAGGGACTCCCGAGCTGTTCTTGACTAACACCACTCTAACATGTCTTGTTAGGCCTCAGTTTTCACTATGAGTTGAATGCTGAATGCTTCCCATGTGTAGGTATTTTAAATGTTTGAACTGGTGGTGATGTTCTCAAGACCATGGGGCCTTTGGAAGTGAGGACTAACTGAAAGAAGCAGGTCACTAACGGTAGCCCTTGGAAGGTTATAGCCAGGCCTTTGTCTCCTAGTTGGCCATGAAAAAAGGCATCTCTTCCACATGCTGCTGTCTCCATGGTCAGCTCCATAGCTTCCCTGCTATGATGGACTGAGTTCCTTTTGAAACTGCAGTCCAAAATAACTGATACAAAAGTATCAGTTTGATGTCAAAGTAACTGATGCAATCTCATTCTTGGCTTTGGTGGTCATTATTAGCTACCAGTCCTGTCAGTGTCTGCCACACACTCTTAGACTCTGCCTATTTGTTCCCTTAGCTTTCACTGGCTGAATTGTTCTTCCCTTTCTCCACTTGCAGTACAGTAGATGCAAACATAGACCATACCAACTTGATACACTCCAGAGCAGGGATTTTATGCCTGGGGGCATTTAACAAAGTCTGCAGACATTTCTGGTCATTGCAACATGGTCAAGGGAGGGATGCTGGCTTCCAGCAGTCCAAGTCAAGGGTCTATGAAAACTCTCCTAGCACACAGGGACAGTTCCCACCCCAAAAGAGTCATCCAGCCTGAGATGGCAGCCTTGTTAGACTAAGAAACTGTTATCCAGAGGTATTTGTTTTGGTTTGCAGCTGAGACAAATCTAAAAATAATAGGATTAATTAAAAAGAAAATAACGTGCAATCAATTATGAAAAACAGCAAAGGAATCTGAAGACGGTAAATAGCAAATGTACCTGCTTTAATAACAAAAAGAAATGTATTGTTTTTACTTACAAAATTATACTGATTAGGTTTCCCAGCCCTCCCAACAGCTCTGAATTTGATAGTAGTAATATTTTAATATAAAGGAAATGAGGCATAGGGAATATGATGGTTCTCTTAGAGACACCATCCGAACATAGATCTGTGGATTTTTACTCCAAATATAACAACAACTGCCCACCCCCTGCCCTGAAAAAACTACGCAAGGCTATTCACACAGCTTAACTGGAGCTATAATGGCAGAAAATAAGGGCAGGAACCAAAGCTGCTGTTGCAAAGAAATCACTCACCCCGTTCTCTATTTGGTATTTAAAAATAGGAGAGCAAGCGCATAGCTTGAACCTGAGATAATGCTCGCCGCTTTGTGAAGGCTCTCCCGGAGCATCGTCTTCGAAACAAATTGGCCATCTCCTACAAAGGTTTCTTTCTTGTAGTCTTGAAAACTCATTTTTAATGGCTTGCATGGCATCAGTTATGCCCCTGAGCTGTAATGAAGCGCTCTACAAGTCACCACATGTGAATCAGAAACAAATCTCACCCGAGAGGACAGAGCCGGAGCCTTAATAGGTTTTAATCCAAGGTAAGCAAGCCCATTGAGCGACCACCATGTGCTTTTAAAAACCTAAATGTCATGATATTTTCAACAGTTTTCTCCCGCCTGCAAATCAGTTTGGGTCCAGAGACAGCTAAAGACGGATCAGAAGTGGAAATCCCAAGTGCACATAACTGCCCAAGAGCACACCTTGAGTTTACAAGTACAATCCAGGCAAAACACAGTGATGAATGGAGCACAGCAGAAACTGGAGGCTGTGGATCAAGCAGATGTATGCAAAACCTGTGTGTGCAGCAGAGTCTGTCTTGCAATACATTTGATCGTATCTTCAGTATATGGGGTGAGAAGGGGCTGGATTTCACTGAAGCAGAGCGACAGTGGATGTACTGCCCACTTCTTGCATTGTTCCTAGCCAATTCATAGAGATTCGGTTACCACATACCCATCTGAAATTGCACAATGCCTTGGCAGCTCTTGATAGATGCAAAACCATTGGGAAAGTAATAGACTCTATGCATGGAGGCAAAACAGATCAGCCTTTAAACTAGTGACACTTTTCATTATGTCCTTTCGCAGGTGTATAACAGTGACATACATATCTAGACACAGGGACTTGTCCTTAGGGCTTTGGCATCAAGGCCACTGGTTCCATTTTCAAGTGTTTTGTAGATATAGTAATTGCTCTAGTTAACTGCAGAGAGCATCCTAACGCCTGAGATAACATCTCATCTCTCTTGTGAAAGGCAGATTATATCCCTAGTTATTCAGCAACTTAAGCAAATTGTGCAAGTCCTGAGGCTCTGGAACAGAAAATTTAAAAGCTAGTTATATTTTCAAATTTGTATTGAGACATCGCTGCAGAGCTTGCTGTGTGCAAGGCATGATTCCAAGAGCTTTATGACTTTAATACTCACAAATCTTCTGGAGGAGGTCCTCTCATTACACCTGATTTAAATGGACCAACAGAGGCATGGGGGAAGCTAAGTAAACTGCTCAAGGTCACACAGCTCATGGGAGGCATAAGTACAATTTGAACCCTGGGTATGTTTGGAGCTTGTATGCTCCTATTGCTATGCTACATTCCTTCTTGAAGCAAGCAGGTGAGTCTTTGCATATAGCCTGAAGCTCTGCTACGCTGGGACATGGATGGGAGACTGAAACCATCATCAGTTACTCCAAATGACAGGTCTTCATTTGGGAAGCAGAGCAAGTGCAAAGAGAAGGAGTCGGAAGGTCTAGGGTAAGTCTCAGACTTTTGTGTACTTACGACTTTCTCAGGGACCATGTTGAAATGTAGGTTCTCATCATAGGCCTAGAGTGGGGCTGGGAAGTCTTCTGAGAGTTTCTGGGCCATAAACCATATTTTGTTACTGTTTTAAATTTTAAAAGATTGTTTTTAACTTCATATGTGGAAATTAAAAGATTCAATTAAACACTTTTGATTAAATCTATCCTGGACTCCCTTTCTTACAACTTTTCTTAATGCTTCCTACCATTTTTCCCTCCTAACTTCATGTACTGTTTTTAAAACCCATCGAGTCCACTTAATGTGGCCAGCATCTTTCGTGGGTATACAGTGATCCACTGGAACATTGCCAGTCTATCAGGTGCTGTATCTGAAGTAAACTGACTCTCCCCTTTCCCTGTAGCTATCAGTTGCCATAGTGTTCGGCTAGGGTTGGGGCTTTGTGAGCCCATTCCCTATTCATACTGGAGTGTTATCTGGCTTGATCATGTACAGATCTTGCGCATAGTGATAGCTACTGCAAGTTCATGACCAAAAATCGCTTTTTCATGGAAATTCTGTACTACCTCTGGCCCTTACAATTTCCCCAACCACTTCCATGAGCCTCCAGAGGAGAGGGTATGATATAGTGCTGCCATTTAGTGCTGAGAATCGCAGAGTCTCTGCACTTTGACCATCCGCTGATATGAGATTCCCCTCTGTATGCTGTGAATACCATTGGTTAATAAAGGAACTGCTTTGGGCCTATAGCCGAGCTATAGAGGAACAGAGCTAGGCAGGGAAAACTAAACTGAAGGCTGGGAGAAAGGAGGCGGAGTTAGGGAGAAGCCATGAAGCCATCACCGGAGACAGATGTGCTGAAACTTTGCTGGTAGGCCACGACCTCATGGTGATTCACAGATTAATGGAGATGGGTTAAATTAAGATGTAAGAGTTAACAAATAAGGAGCTAGAGCTAGTAGGCCAAGCATTTAAATAATTTGGCTTCTGTGTGATTATTTCGGGGCTGAGTAGCTGGGAACCAACAAGCAGCTTCCCTACAACAATCTACTACAAAAAGAACCTTCTCTGATGAAAGCTGAGAGTTGTATTAGTCTGGGCTTATAAAGGTAAGTATTTAGGATGAAGTTTAATATTATTTCCATTTAATTGAACAATGGTGAGAGGTTCTCTCCTAAGGTCCTATATAGGGTTCTTGGGCCAGTTAATAGGTCTGGCCCATGTTGTTTCATCTTGTGGAGTAGGTTTTAAATTAAATCAGGAAGTGGTTGGTCCCAATTCATAGCACTATTGCACCTGTGGGCATATCTTGTCATGTCAGCACTGGTCATATTTTGAATACAAAGATCCGGACTTAATTGACAACGTCACAATCACCCGGAAGCTTTTTGGAAATGCAGTCTTGGATTTGACTCCAGAGCTATCTAACCAGAATCTACATTGTAACAAAATCTCCAGGTGATTTCATGTGCACTATAGTGTTTTGAGAAGTACTAGTTTAGTTTATTCTTCAGTATATGAAGATTCATATACTGTATTAAACACACTATAAATGAACTGCTTATAACAGCAAGAAAGATAGAAGCAATATAAACTCTTTGCCAGAAGTTTTATTAAACTCTTTGAAATATTTATTTTACTTGTGATCACTTCAATTAAAGAAAAAGTCCTTGACAAGTCCCCCATACAAAGATTATTTGCAAGATTTGTATAATATTTTCATTTCTGAAGAACTACTCAACTCCAGTTGTTCCTTTAGAGTCTGGCACAGTTAAGCACTGGAATAGTTAGAATCTGGAAGACAGGCAGGAGTCTTTCCCACTGGCATCTCCATCGCTAGAGTGTTGTGCTCTTAGCCACCTATAGACGGTGTGGCACTCTCAGACAGACTGGGGATGGCTACCACCTTGCCCTCACTGAGATGTGCTGAAGCTCACACCCCTTCCTGTGGTAGTGTTTAGACCATTGCGGATGGCAGAGGAATGTGGGTCTAACTGTTGACCCCCAAACAGCTGGGTGCTGTTGTAGTTGGAAGAAGTTTGGGAATGGGCTCTAGGAGGATAAACTTGGGTTTGCTGGGGTGCCAAAGAACAAGAAGAGTAGGGACTGAGAGAGGGACGTGACAGGAGACAGGACTGTGCCACAATTTCATGCCTCCCAGCATGATTCATTATCACATTGATTTTCTACCTACAGTTCGCAGACTTAAATATCAGACCATTATAAGAATTTTAAGATAGTGGCTAAGCCTTGAACTGAAGTGCAGGGCTTATCTGAGGATGGGCCCTGTACAACTGTATTGGTCGCATGGCCCTGAAACCAGACTTGACTCTGGAAGCTGCTTGGAATCTTTGCATTTGGGGAGTTGATTTGAAGTTCAGTATGTTTTGTCCCTCTGAAACCTAAGCCATGCTGGTGTTAATCATAAGGTCTAAAAAAGTGCTTCTCCAGTTCTGGACCTAGACCATCATCATCAGTAACAGCACCTGAGAACCCTTTGGGGACAGATTATTGCTCCCTGCCCCACAGTGGGAGCAGGGTCTAAAGTGCAGAATCCAGAGGCCTGTAGTTCTAACAAGCTCTCTTGGCACATTCTTGTTCCCTGCCCCCCCTTTTTTTGTCATACTGGGACTTGAACTCAGGGCCTTGTATGTACTAGGCAAGTTTGACCCACTGAGCAGCATCCTTACACCCTCTGAAGTCTTCCATGTTCGAAAGTCAGCTGGCGAATGGTTCTGAGGTTTCAGTGTTCTAAGAGTAGCTCTATACAACTGTTTCCTTGACTCATAAGTTGTTCCTTCAGAGTCCCTAACAATTGCTTGGAGATGACAGTCACATTGAATTATGGATCATATAAATATTTGCTATTTGTGCCTATTTTCCTCTAGTGAGGAAAAGCTTCTTTGTAGCAGATTTGAGCCTGGGGGAATAGTGTCTGCTGTAATTCTAGTAGTTAGGAGGCTGAAGCAGTGGGCTTTTCATGACTAAGGCTAGCATGGGCTACATAATGAGAGCTAGAACAGCAAGGAGTGCCTAGCTAGACCAAAACTCTAAACTCAAACCCACATCAAAACAACAAAAGAAATCACACACACACACGCACACATGCACACGTGAACATACACATGCACACACACTTGAAAACACCCGAAAGTCCTCAGGGACACTAAATCTTAAGTGTGTACTCCCAATAGCTATTCAGAGCTGCTAGGGAGGCTGTGGTTGTGGGGGTGTGGACAAAGGTTGTAGAAAGTACTTAGCATGGTTCAAATCCCAGTTCTCTTTCTAATTAATAGTGAAGCCTCAAAAAGATTATTTACTTCCTCTGATAAAATTGAGATAATGTTAGTAATATCTTGACGTCTGCTTTGTTGTGTGTGTGTGTGTGTGTGTGTGTGTGTGTGTGTGTGTGTGTGTGTGTGGTTTGATTGTGCTCATGAATGGGGATTCTTATAACTGAGCCTGGCTCACAGTCAGCATTTAAGGAACAGTAGCTTTCTGTTGTTTATGTCGTTTAAGAAAATGGAGCAATGTATTTACGGATGGGTTGATACTAACAATTACCTAATATAAATGGAAACACTGTTTCTATAAAGGTTCATGGAATACACAGACAGACACATACAGGTACAAACACACAAGCCACACACCAACACACACATACACACAGACACACAGACACACAGACACACACACACACACACACACGTACACAGACAGATAGACCCAGGGAGATAGACACAGAGAGACAGGCAAACAGACACACACACACACACACACACACACACACAAACACACACACACACACCCCTTATAAGAATTCTTCCCTGGGCCTTCTTTTCTTTTACCAGGTTTTCGGGGATTCTGCCTGGTCCTCTGGAGGCTTAAGTTTACTGCTGGAAGTTCACTTCTTTCTGTTATTAGCTTTTGTGCTGAGCACACAATATCAGAATTTCATAGGATTGTTTCCTCTTAGTGCCCATAAACTTTTAAAATCAATGGTTTGCAAAGTAAAAAGGAGTCCTTTCAGTAAATATTTGTGAGGCAGATACATCTTCTCCTGCTTTCTGAGTAGAGCAAAGGCCTTTGTAAGCCTGGTGTTGAGAGGGTGATGCAGTATTGATTTTCTGCCTGCTCCCCGCTCCATCATCGCATCTCTTGTAGGAAGAATAGAATTACCCTTGCTCAGATATGTGGATCTTTTTGTGTGTGTTTGAGTCTGAAAACAAACTCCAGGCTACTTGTAGTTGTCTTACTGAATAATAAATGAAGATTAAGGTCTGTTTGGCCCTGAATACAAGCTAACTTGAGTGTGAGTTAAATATGAAGGCCAACAAGCTTTTCCTGCAAGCATAAACTGCTTTTCAATTAGTTAAAAAAAAAAAACAACTAGACAAAAGCAAGCAAGAAAAGAAAAAAAATAACCCAAACCCCAAATGGCTGAGTAGTAAAAGAATACTCTCTTTAGAGCCTGTGGGTCCCAGGTGGTATGCATCTGGATGCCATTAGTGCTGCAGAACTTTGATGCTAAGAGCTGAGCACAAGTCTACCCAGCTCTCCCTGGTATCGATTTCCTTCACACTGATTTAGTGTCGGCCTCTTGGCATTTCTCTACTGCTGCTAGCAGCTCAGCTCCGGCCCCAATGGGCTTTATTTAATGAAACATAGGGCTTAGACTGTGAGAAGTTTGCCTCAGGAATTGAAGTTGTAGACATCCCGATGGAGAAAACATCCAGATAAGTCTTGTGCGGGAACCACCGAGGGATGAGACTACAGTACAGAACCTGAACCGCAGCATTTGTTTTAAAGAGAAAAGGGACTAGCAGCCTTTGCATGACTGTGGAGAGTTAATAGAAGCTGAAAGATAAAGTGCTTATGTGAAATATGTACAGAAGTCCCACTGGGAGAGGAAATAAGAAGAGGAGGGAGCCACACATCATAACTCTGGAGAAGTCCGTCTGGCTATGTGTTAGAGCTGGTTACAGACAACCAGGGCCTTTAGGGAGAGTTAGTGGAAACTTGTTTTTAAAATAGTTTCATTTTAGAACAGTTTTATAGTTACAGAAGAATCCTGGAGATGGTAGAGAATTCCCATGTGCCTATACATAGTTTCCCCTCTTGGTAACATGGTGTATAAGTATGATACATTTGTTCCTATTAATAAACCTGTGTTGACAAATTATTTGTAGTGGTTTGAGTGAGAAATGGCCCCATTAGGGTAGGCATTTGAACACTTAGTTCCCAGTGGGTGGCAACTGTTTGGGGGGAGGTTTAGAAGGTGTGCTTTGGTGGAGAAAATACATCACCGGGGGCAGGCTTTGAGACTTTCTAACCTTAGATTCCCTCCAGTTTGCTCTCTCTAATTTGCATTTGTGGTAAAGGATGTAAATTCTCATCTTTCTGGTCTTGCCACCATACCTGTGTTTCCATGCCTTCCCAACATGACATATTCTTAACTTCTGGAACTACTAACTAAAACAGACTCTCTTCCTTAAGTTGTCTTTGGTCATGGTATTTTGTTACCTCAACAGGAAAGTAATTTATACATAAATATAAAAGACCATACTTTATTTAGATGTCCTTAGTTTTCAACTGATGTTCTTTTCTGTTCCTGGTCATCTGTGTGACACCTGGGTATCACAGCTCCTAGGCTTCTCTGGGTTGGGACAGTTTCCCAAACATCCCTTGTTTTTGATGAGCTTGACAACTTTTGAAGTATTGGTCAAGAGCTGAGTCAATTGGGGATACAGGATTTATCTCCTTCTTTTGTCATGATTAGTCTGGGATTATGTTTTTGTGGGAGAGGACTAAAGTGCCATGCCCATCACATCAAAGGTACACACCATTCATAGGACATAATTATTGATGGAAGAGAGAATTAGTGGATGATTATGGTTGGTTGGGAACAGGCATTTAGATTTCAAAATCAAGAAGATTTGATCCTATGTGCAGTGAAATTCAGGTCAAAGTAAAAGGAACACACAAGCATGCCACCTGTATTGATGAACCAGATAAATAAGTGTTGTATGATGATTTTAACAAATAAGTGTTTTTGCATCTTACAGAAGAAATGGTCAAAAAAGCAGTAAGCAAGTGAAAGTTGGGGGGATACTAAACATATTTGACCCGTTTTCTGGTTGCAAACATAGAAGAATTCCAATGCTACAAGTAGTTTGCATCAAACCTACCTACAAAAGAACTGACCCCTGGGTGCAAGGAAATTTTGAAACTAAAAATCTGAAATGGCCTCACCAAGCTCATCTACTCAGAACAAATCAGGAAATAAAAGAGATGCAGGAGCACTCCTGTGGGCTGTGCTTACTCTGTGGTCTGACTCTTCAGCAAGAGGCAGGACCAGAGTCTGACTCTTCAACAAGAAGCCGGACCAAGGTCTGACTCTTCAGCAAGGGGCCGGACCAAGGTCTGTCTCTTTAGTAAGAGGCCGGGCAGGGTCTGACTCTTCAGCAAGAGGCCGGACCAGAGTCTGACTTTCTGGACCTCACCTCTCCAGCAAAATATTGATTTTTATAATCAGGACAAAAATCAAGATAATCACAACTTCCCATGCCTAGGTTGCATAAAGCCTGCACCTCAGGGTAACGACACTATGCAGCATGTATAAGCTTAACAAACTCAGGTTCTCTTGCTTCAAAAGTATCTTCTCTAGTTTCTTTAGTGAGATCAGCCAATGTTTGGTACAGGAACCTCCAAACTCATCCACCAGAGTGGCGGGGTGTGTGTGTGTGTGTGTGTGTGTGTGTGTGTGTGTGTGTGTGTGTGAATATGAATGGGGGGATGGGGGAAGGGTGGGTAAAGCACACTGTAGTGCAAAGCTGTGGGTTGCTAAGATCTGTTTGGGGGTGGTTGGGAAAAGGACCAAAAGATTGTTGGGGTTTCCCAAACAAAGTGTCACAACACGAAGGCTTAAACAAAAGAAGCTTTCTTCCTCATAGTGTGGAGGCAAAAAGTCTGAGATCAAAGGATTAGAAGGACTTACTTCTTTTCAGGTCTCTCTCCTTGCCCTGCTTGATGGTCATTCTTTTACAGTGACCTCATATGTTCTTTTCTGTGCCTGTCTATGTCTTCATTAATCTCTGCTAATACCAGTCATAATGGATTAGGTCCCTAATGTCCTCAGTTAGGTTTTGCATCAAAATACAGCCCCATTCCAAAATACTGGTGGTTTGGGATTCAGTACACAACTTTGTGGGGATACTCATAGAAAGACAAGTGATTTAAAACAATGGGGGCATCCTTCCTTTCAGACTTGATTCTGGGAGTCCAAGATGACTGCCATTTGGAGCAGACTTTCGCCTAATCCATTTGAGGGGATTATAATGAGGATCCTGTGAGAGGGAACACTTTGCATGGGGAGAAAACGTGCTGGGTAATATGGCTTTGTCAGGAGCCCATTTCCAGACGACACCTGTGGTGTTCGCACGGCTGCTCTGCCATTGTCCTCTCAGCAGCCAGAAGGCTGACTTCCCAGTGAGTTTTCACCTAATTTTCTTTGCATCTGCTTCATAAAGGACAGTTTGAGTCCCGAATTTAAAAACGTACATCAGCCAGAATGCTGATTTATTAGTGTGTATTGAGAAACACAATCACAGAGCGACCTGGATACTCCAGGGCCTTGGCCAGCATATGTTTTCCCTGTGAGTATACAGCTAGCATGTGCCCATAAGCAGGGGTGGCAGGGGGTGGGGATGGGGTGTGCTGCATTGTTGTCAGAGGACAGCTTGTGCACACAGTCCAGAAGGGAGATTCCTGATTCGGTGACCCTAACTGTTTATCCTTGAGACCAAGCATCAGTGGGCAGCAGCACAGACTGACCCTGACTTCCCATCTTTCCCTCTGGCTCTTTCCAGTCCAGCTCCACCAGCCTTGCTCTCAAAAGCATTCCTCAGTTTCCCCAGAGCAGAAGAGGACCCACTTCCTCCCTTGCAGCATGCTCTGCACAGTAAGTAGTTTGCATTCTGTGCTGTGGCGACTTAATTACTTCCCCAGTGTTCCACGGACGTGGATTTGTGAGTGAAGGGCTTTCCTTTATCATGGAGAACACACAAGTGGCAGTGTTCAGTAACTATTGGGCTGGTTATTGGAAATAATTTTATAAATGCCTGCTTTTGTTTTTGCCTTGTGGTTTAAGATACTTCCTAGAAAATAATTCACAGGCCATAACCTTGTACCCATAGCAGTGAGGTGAGATGGCAGGCTAGCATATTTGCCCAATCTTACAAACGCGCTCGGAGGTTAAGCCATCTGTCACTTGTCTTTCCTTTATCTTTTCCAAAACTTTAAAAACATTAATCTTGAAGCTCATTCAAGGTTCAGCATTTTTATGAACGATTTCAGTTATCATAACATTTCCTTAAGTTTTGTATATTTTTGGAAATGACTGCAAGTATCTAAAGCCATGCATGTGCACAAACAAGCACTATTTAGGAACAGTTTTTGTGTGAAGTATAGTCAGCACCAAAGCCCTGCACTGGGGCAGAAAAGATCTCCCTTGGACTTGGTTACAGAGATTTTATTTTATTTTTTTAAATTGGTTCTTTGTACAAAGTGCTTTGATCCCACTTAACTTTATTTACCATTTCCTCCTCTATCAAGCCCAATTTGTACTGGCTGCATATTCTTGGATACGTGGCCTTCCACTGGAGCGTGATGAATTTACCTGGGGCTACTCTCTTTAAAAAACTACCTCTTCCTGTCCCAGCAGCTATCAGCTGCTAATAGCTGCTCATCAAAGGTGGAACCTCACGTCCTCCTTCCCTTTCTGATGGGTTTGGTCTGACTCGGGCTGGCACAGGCCTTGTGCATGCGGTCATAACCACCATCAAGTCCGATGTGCAGTTGCCCCTCAGTGTCCCAATGACACGGTTTCCTTGCAATTATCCCTACCTCTGGCTCTTGCATTCCCTTTGCTCCATCTTCCACAATGATTCCTGAGCCTTGGAAGGAGGAAGTGTGACATAGGTGCCCCACTAGGGCTGAGCTCCCCGTGGTCTCTTTGTCTCATATCCTTGGCCATTGTTGGGCCTCTTGTCCATTTTCAGTTAAATGCACTTTTCACCAAACCTATTTGCCTTTGAGATTGTCTTCCCTCCTCTCTGTCCTCCTCATCCATGCTCCATCCCTACTCCATGGGTCTACACTTGCTGCTTAAGCCTTTCCCCTCCATAGTTTGCCTTTTTTCCTTCCTTTAGCAACTCATGGTTCTCTAAATATGATGCGCTCTCTTTTGAAGAGCCCAGCTCAGTTCTGCCTTCCTGGGAAAAATTCTATTCTTCAATATCCTCTTTCCCCTGTTATGAGCACCTATCCCCCTCCCCTCCCCACCTTCCTAGCAATTTCCATTTTAAAATCTCATTCCCTTGGAAGTTTGCATAAAAATGAAAACACTATGTTTAGTAATTTTCCAGGCATATGCTCATTTTGAGTGAATTCCTTACAACACCATTTTGAAAGCTGACTTTTTCTTCCTTCTCTTCTTCTCCTTTCTGTTCTTCTTTCTGTCCTCCTCTCCCCCTCCTCTTATAAACACATACACACACATAATTGTGTTAACTCTGTATTTGGTAAAGTTTTCTCATTCTCTAGAAGCTATTTTTAAAAAAGATTTTAACAAAATGTTTTCTACCTTGCAGTTCAGATTCTGCCATGAATGAGTTCCTAAGATGATCTGTGGCTAGTCATTAGAGCCATTGGGAAGACACAGTGTTTCACAGATGAGTTGTTAGCTTCTGGGCCCAGAGAACAAATCTGAAGAACCTTTTCATATCTTCTAATTAAATACATTCTGCAGCTTGCAGATAAACATGCTGATCTGACAGGGAGTTAAGGGGGTTTATCAGCATTTGTGCACCTGCGGCGTTAACACTGAAAGACACGACTTCATTAAAACTCCCTGTGCTTGTGAGAACAATGAGGGACGGCCGTAGGTGGAGAAAAGAACGGTGCTACTAGATGGGGGTTTAAGCTCATCTTTGAAGAGGTGAACTCATTCTGTCCCACACGTCCAGCTGTGCAAACAGGAAGGCCAAGCAAGCTGCAGTTAGCTGTACTAATACAGAGGCCGAGCTATATATAAATGATGCCAATGTGTAATATACGTGAATTATATAAATGCTGCACAGAGCACGGACAAGAAGTACAGAAACAACGTTTTGTTTTTTTTTTTTTTTTTTCTGGCTATCATGAAAGGAGATTATGTTTCCAGGACCTTTGAGGAAGATTTCTTTGGCCAGTGACTTTTTTTGTTTTTTTGTCTTTTGAAGCCAGTGTTTCCTAGGACAATAAAACAGTACAGAACACCAGTGTCTCCGAAAGCTCCATTGGTAATCATAAGGGTTGCCACAATTCCCATCATCCTCTCATAAAACCTCAGAATGAGGAAACGGTGTTTGAGTACTTGACCAGAAGAGGTAAGCAGGGTAGGCTGGGTGGGTGAGGAGAGTCCTGACCCTGGGTTAGGAGTTCTGGCAATGAGGGTTCAGGGCCAAAGAAAGTAGAACTCAGATTCTAGAAGCTGTGGCTATAGACACAGGACAAGCCATTCCTCAGTAAAAAGCCCACTTCATCTGAGGAACTACTGATAGGAGCAGATTCTTTCTATAGCCCACTCTTTGCCGAGAGCTGTGAGTAATGAGAACAGGGCTGGTCAGAGTCCCTTCGGGTGGCAGATACACAGGAAATGCTTATCCACCAATATCAGCAAACCCTGAGTGTCTAGGCACCAATCCCCAAACTTTGTGGTACTGCCAGACAAATGGAAGAAAGGCAGATGTTTTTGAAAGTTTACCATGTAAAGTAAGATATATGTTTATTTCTCTACTAGTCTTGGGAGCTGAATTTTGAGCTCTCCCTCATGCTTCGGGACCATCATGGAATCTCTGTGAGCGAGGGTTTGCAACATCATTTTTGCATGAGTCACTTATTTCACCAGAAAAAAAAATTAAGAACTAGGCACAGCAGCCATGTCATGTTAGTACTCCAGGAGATGGAGACAGGAGAATGGTTAGTTTGAGACCAGCCTGGGATGCATATTGAGATTTTTGTCTCTTTAAAAAAATGGAAAAAGTACAATACCATATTCAGAAGTGATCTTAGAAAGAACTCTGAGAATTTGCTGAGGATGTACTTACACTTTTCCTTCTGTGAGTCACATCTCAAGAACCCTACAGTATGTCTTCACTTTTTTTCCAGATACATGGCAAGAGCTAAAACTATCTTTTAAACAAGCTGGCTTTGGGCCTAGTGAGACAGTTCAGAAGTTAAAGTGCTTGCCATTTGGATAAGAAGACTGAAGTTTGGATCCTAACAACCCACATATGTGTTCAGTGTGCATAGAGGCCTGCCTATAATTACAGCCTTGAAATCTCAAAACTGAGGATTCCCAAAGCAAACTGGCTAGTGAAACTAGCCATATCTGTGGGGGTCGTGAGCTCTGGGTTTGGTTGGGAGACCCAATCAAAGTATGAGAAAGACTGAAGAAGAGTTCCTACGCCAACCCTGGCCTGCACATGGCAAACCCACATATGCTTACACATATGTGAACACAAACACATGGGAAAGGGGAAAAGAAAACGTTCACTCTTGTAGGGTGTGAGCATAAGACAGAGATACAGAAGGAAAGATACAATCCCATGTTTAAAATAATTACAATAGTTTTTCAGAAAGGCAGGAAAATTGCTTTGCATTAAAAACACTTTTGGTATCTATAGATGAACTCTAAACTCCTTTAAATTCTGGGCCAGTGAGATGGCACTTGCCACAGAAGGTTGGTTACTAGAGTTCAATCCCTGGGGTTCATATAAAGACAGTAAGAGAAAGCCAACTCCACAAGGTTGTCAGTCGGCCTCCTTCTGTTTGCAATGCCATATGCTCTCCCAATCTCAATAAACAAATAAATACATTTAACAAGAATATTAAAATCTTTGGTAGCTATACATCTGACATAGAATTAATATCCAGAAAATACAAAGAACTAAAAAACTAAACAACAAGAAGTCAAACAAAACAATCGATACATGTGCTAAGTCAGTATAGTTATAAAAAGATGAAATGTACATGTCCAATAAACATGAAAAAAATGTTCAGCCATCAGAAGAATGTGAATTAAAACTACACTGAGGGCTGGAGAGATCAGTCAGTACCTGCCTTGCAAACCTGAGGATATGAATGTCATACCCAGAAGCACTTAAAGAGTTGGATGTGATGGACTCGCTTGAAATCCCAGTGCTGAGGAGACAGACATATAGACACAGGCAGATCTCTGGGGCTCTCTGATCAGCCACCCTAGCCTTCTTGACGAGTTCCAAGTCATTAAGAGATCCTGCCTAAAAAAAAAAAAAATCATCCATGTCTGAGGATTATTCCATGGCTCCTACATGCACAAGAACACACAACAACATACACACATATGCACCCACACACATATAAGTGTGTGCACACAACTCCCCCCCAAATACACCTATGTTGAGATTCCATTTATCCCAGTCATAACACCTATTATTAAGAAAACAAATAAATGTTAATGAGGACATGGACAAAAGGTTCCCTATTCAATGCTGGAGAGAAGTAAATTAGTCCAGCCACGATGGAAATCAGTATGAAGAACATTTAAAAACTAAATATAGACCTACTTTATGGCCCAGCTCCCCCACTCCTACGTATCTACCAAAGGACGCCCAGTGAGCATTACAGAGATACTTGCAGAGGGATGCTATCACAGCACTATTCAGTTATGAAGCTAGGGAAACAGCCAAGCTGTTTGTCAGCAGAGGAATGAGTAAAGAGACAGTGGTATATATAACAATGGAAAATTTTTCAGTCATTTAAGAAGACTGGAGTGATGTCAGGTACAGGAAAATGGACACAACTGGAGGAATTATAGAGTGAATTAAATCAGTGTCAGAAAGACACATATTGAACATTTTGTCTCACTTTTGCATTTCAGGTTTATATAGCAGCATAAATTCACAGAGGTCAGACAGAACGGAGACTAATGGAGAGCTGGGAAGTGAGAAGGTAGCAGGTTCTAGTGGGCATACGCTCAGAGTTCATTATACATGTACATGAAAGTAAACTTTTGCAAATAATAAAATAAAAACATACTTTAAAAACATAAGTTACTTCCTTTTACACCCTATATCAACCCAATACAATGTTCAACATGATAATGAACCAGTCATTGGATTGGCTAATATAAATGTGAAGCACACATAATTAACAGAATATTTAAATATTCTCAAACATTTCTCTATATTGCTTTGTTCTTGGTTGACATTCTTAAACATCTATCCACTGCAGGAATCGCAGCGGACAGAACTCAGGATTTATTGGCATGTTGGTCAATACGCTACTGAAGCTAATCTTCAGTTAATGAATCTGCGGCAAGGGAGCTCCGCAGATGACAAGTGCTCAATTTTCAGAAATCTCTTTCTCAATCTGCCTCCCTTCCTTCTGTCTTCCTAATCATTGATTTAATGTGTGAGCCCCTCCTCCCAACCCTTTAGCCAAGCACCCTTGAGAGTTCAGTCTCTTCGAGATGTTCTCATTAGAGTCAATAATTCACCATGGCATATTATATAGTGCCCTGAATATCTATAAAGCCGGGCTTTCATGTTGTACATCCTGGGGTGCTCAAATAATTAATTTGACTAGCTTTACAGAACAATACCTTCCATTGTGAGTGGTAAAAGTGTACTATGCGGAGAGGCAAATGTGCAGGCATGCCTGGGAGGACAAGCTCTGTAGGGGAGCTTCCCCAGAGAATTTAGTGCTGGAGTGAGGGACTTCTGCCCTTGGCCCTCTACGAAGCTATAAAGTACATCTGTGGTGTGGAAACAATCAATTGCCAATTGATTGAAATACTTTCTTTGGGTGTTTTCTTCTTTATCCTAGCTTTTAAGAGTAAAAAGAATTCTTTAAAACAGTTTGCTTGGTGGCATTAAAAACCTTTCTTTGACATAAAGCATTCCAAAGACACAATACTGAGAGAGACTCAGGAAACCCTACCATTTGCTCCTTGCATCAATTTGGAGCTGCCAGGTTTTAGATAGATATTGGTATGAATGTTAAAGACTTCTAGTTAGCTCATATTAATGGAAGTCGCTTGTTAGAAAAAAATAAATGTTTGTACATTAATGTTTTAATTATTGCTAAGTAACAATGCAGACTCAAATTTAGACTATGGCATGTGAATAACAATTTAGATAAACAACATAAGAACTTTAAAGCAAATCAAGAGCCTTTAAACTTATACCATGATTAAGATTCAGTCGTTCATATTCAAATTCTTGTTTTGCAAGAAATTAAGTATGAGGCCTTGAGTTAAGCCTGCCTTGGTTTCCAGTCCTGTCAATTGGAGGCTAGTTCTTTCTAGCTTGAGTTGTCTGTATTTCTTTCTACGATCATGGCTTAGATTTCAATTAAAGAACCACTCATCAATTGGAAGAGAGAAACTCAATGGCCATCAAGAGAAAGAAAGAAGGAAGAATGAAGACAGGGAAGGAAGGAAGAGCGAAAGGAGGGGAAGAATGAGGGAAAAAGCAGACCATGAGACATAACAGTTACAGATTTAGCTTCACACAGAAGCTGGAGGAGAAACACTGTCACCGCAGAGAGCAAAGGTCTCTCTGCAGCAATGAAGTATCTGCCTTGGTCTATGACGATCAGTCTTTCTGGTGATTTGAGCCGTTCTTGGAGGCACCTGAGAAATCTGAGACCATGCTTTCTTTTCTAGAGGACTAAATGCTACCTCAACCAGATCGGACAGTCTTCTCTCCCTGCTGCCCATCATGGAATAAAGGCTCATTTCACTATGGTAAAATAGTAAGAAAGATTATAAATATTTTTGCACAACCAAGCAGTAGCATGTATTACATGTGTGTTCTAGTTATCCAGTATTTCCTGCTGTGGATAATTGTATTGTATAAACTGAAACAATCCCCATATTTACTATTGGAATCTTAGGCAAAGAAACGATCTTTTTCTTGCACATTATATTTGTCACTAAAAGTCCTTTGTCTCCAGATATCTAGTTCTGAGTGTTATTCCTAAGAATCCAGTTGGTACAACTTTTTGGAGTTAATAAAACTCTGTCTCCACTGTGTGCAGAATTCCCCACTGAGTATTTGATGAATTTCTACTCCTTGGGGGCCCCAATGTTTTTGTGAGTATGCTGGGGACCCACCAGCCTTGTCACAGAGAGGAAGATGATTTCCTCTGATAATACTCCCCTGGCCCCTGAGGAACTTATCTGAGCCCTTTATTTGGCGGTTTCTGTTATGCTGGCATGGGGCCAGAGCTCCAGGAAAGAAAGGGTTGTGCTTTTACAGAGAACACTTTATTCCCTCCTGGGAAAAGTGAACATGACTCAATGTCAGGAAGGGAAATTTTTCATACAGATAAAGGGAAGGAACATCCGCCTACCTTTTTTAATGGTTAAAACACACTTAACGGTCCTTCTGTGCTTTGTTTTCTTGGGGAACTGGAATTATTTGGAGAAAAAAAAACCTCTGTTTTCTTGAAACAAGACTAAGTCCAGCTTTTTTTTTTTAATGGAGACTATTTTCCCTTTCCCTAAAGATGAATATGGTTAGCGGAACTGAATGAGTGGGGTCCAATAGGATGCAGATTGAGGGATGTGAGGGTAGTTTCTGAAATAAAGGCCCTTGAGGATGCAGCAAGAACTTGAGTAGAGAGAGGGATAACTGTCACAAGAGGTTGACCAGACAAGGTGATGATCAGTGCGCCCAAATCTATTGTATAGAACTTTGTTATTAAAAAAAATCACAAAGACCATATCCTGGTTTGGAAGCTGACAGGTGATGGCAAAATTTGGCCCAATCCTTGTTGGTCTCTGTCACACTTGCCCTTGCTCAATCCTAACAACCCTAGAATGTATAGGGATTGTTCTATTTTATTTTTGAAAAACAACCCCCTCCTCAGAGTTCTGGAAATGTACTCAGTATCATTAGAGATGTTCAATAAATATTTCTGAATCGCCAAAGATAGATATAGCAGCACTATTTGTCATAGCCAGAACTTGGAAACAACCTAAATGCCCCTCGACTGAAGAATGGATAAGGAAAATGTAGTACATTTACACAATGGAGTACTACATAGCAGAAAAAATTGACATCTTGAAATTTGCAGGCAAATGGATGGATCTAGAAAACATCATATTGAGTGAGTTAACCCAGACCCAGAAAGACAATTATTATATGTACCAATTCATAAGTGTTTTTTAAACATAAGGTAAAGAATATTAGCCTACAAATCACAATCCCAGAGAACCTAGACAACAATGAGGACTCTAAGAGAGATATACATGGATCTAATCTACACAGGAAGTAGAAAAAGACAAGATCTCCTGAGTAAATTGGGAGCATGGGGACAATGGGAGAGAGTAGAAGGGGAGGGGAGAGGCAGGGAGGGGAGCAAAGAAAAATGTATAGCTCAAAAAAATCAATAAAAAATACAATAATTCATATAGACTCCAGGAAAGGCCCTGCCCATCAGAATTGAGGGAAATGTCTGTTTTTTACCTACATTCTCAGTAATAAAAAGACAAGTTGGTTGATAATCAAGGCACAGACAATTAATACCTGCCTCTTATTTTTTCCAGACCCAGGGTAACCTGTTTGCTAGTATAGAATGAGGAATGCTTCATGTGGCAAAGTGGTTGAGACCCCTCCAGGAGCTGTCCACCACATTTACACTCCTTAACGACTCAACTACTATAAATGGATGAGCCTATTACTTTGCTGCTGTCTTATTTCATCTGACAAAATATCTTCAAGGTTCATCTGTGTTTTAGCATGTGCTACAATATTCTTTATATTTTGAGTAATATTTCGCTGTATGTGTATGTGTTTTCATGTTTATCTTCCTCTACTAATATGAATGTTGAGGAACATATACATTTGGTTTATAATATCACTCTAAAAAATATTCACATTCTCATCCCTAGAAACTATGAGTATTATATAGAGAAATATTTTGTGGACAGTATTGACTTTAGTATGAGATGGAGAGGGTCCCTGGGATGGGTCTTGGTCTGGCTTTCCCAGCTAGGTCTTAAAGGCAAACACTCAAACCTTCCTAAGAGGAAAATGGGAATTTCAGAAATGAGTTCAGTCTGCCTCTACTTGGTTATGCCTCCTGCTTCTGCCTGGCTCTCATTTCCCTTCTTAGGCTGAACACTCTGGAGAAAATCACTTTGCACAATCATTTTGGGTCTATTCTGGGTGATTCATGAGTTGTTCCTTTTGTGGACTTTATCATTCATCTTTTGAGAGTCATTGCACTGTTTCTCTTCACCTCCCTTCCCTTCCCTCCACCCTGCCTTTCTTCCTTCTCCTCTTTTCTTTCCCTCTGTGATTCCCTTTTCTCTCTCCCTCAGCCCTCCCTCCCCTTTCTTCTTTTTTTTTCTGTGATGAGCTAAGGTTAGATCTCATGGCTGACACTCACTCGGCAAATGATCTACTACTGAGCTATATCTTCAGCCTCCTAGAGTTCTTGATTTTTGTCATTTTATTAATTCAAACAATAAAAATGTAAATAACTTAAAATATAAAACTTATTTTTAATATTTGTGCTTATGTAATTGTAGATATATCTGTAAAGTATTAAGAAAAAATGGTAATTATATTATAATAAATCCAATTTCCTGGATATTACAATGAAAATTTGGTTTGGGATTTTTGTATGTAAGATAAATTCCATTAGTAAGGAGACTGAATGTTTTGCTTCAAATAAAGAACTCTATGTATTTGATAATATCAAGTAATAACAACTTCATTGTTTTAGAATTTTTGTGTGTAGCTATTATTAATTCCATCTCCCTTAACTAATATCAATTTCATTTTTTTCAAAATGAATAATTAGGGAGCTGTCTCACTTTTGGAGAACTGGTAATTCTGAAATCTTAAACATTATTATTTTCAAAATCATTTCATTTTCACATGAAAAGAAAGGTGCAAAGAAGTGATAAATTGCATGAAACCTTTTGAACTGACAATATCTAAAGTGTTCTAGAAATGTGCACACCATGAATGAGCAGAGTAAGGGCTTGCCGAATGAAACCAGGGCTTTCAATGAAGGCCTCACAGAGTGGACTAGGAGGGTTTTCCATGGGAATGGAACCCTCAGGTTTAGGAACCATTAGGTATTTTTCCCAAATGAACATAATTCCCGAGGAGTTAACTATGGAACAAATAGTTTATATGTGAGGGTAGAAGGGAACTAGGAATGAATCTGTGCTGCTTTGGAAAGTAGACTGTAACAGCTGAGGGTGAGCAGCACCATGGGGAGACTGGAACTCCCTTAGCTGGACAGGTCCTTTTGTTTAGTCCCAGTGACTTGTTTGTCTAGGCAGGCCTTGGCTGTGTGTACTGCTTTAAGAATCTGCTGATAGAGTATGCATTGCTTTTCTTCCCTTTTCAAAGTAAAAAGCTCTGGGGAGAGTCCTTTCCGCCTCATTCTTTAAACTTTGGTCTCAGATGGTCCCCTGGAATAGTATCTGGGCTTCAGTATGCCATCTTGCAGCTTCAAAAAGATATTATAAACAATTTTGACTGCAATAATAAAGTTGAAAGTGTAAAATAAATAATTTAGTTAATTTATGAGATACTTCAGAAGAGGCTCAGTTGAGATTTTTCTTTAATATAGCACACTTGTAGCAGGAGGCTCAGGACACCACTGGGGCTCCCCATTTGGAATATTGTTATTAAATCTATTAAGAAGCAGTTGAATTGACCAAGGTTCAGCTAGTCTTTATAGAGCATGGAGGTGTAAAATTTCCTAAAGATATTGGAGCAATTTTCCCCCCAAATATGTATATTTCCCTCTCTCTTGGAAGTTTGAATAAACTACCATTTAAGGCTAATTTTGGAAGAGTGGAAGTCAGTTACTTAAAATGATGAAGAGTATGTTTTATTTTAGGATGTGGCCACTTATAGCCCATGCTTGCCTTGAACTTGATATGTAGCTGAGGGGTAACCTTGACCTTCTCTGATCCTTCTGCCTCCAACCTAAGTGCTAAGTTCGTAGGAGTGTAGCATGCTGGGAGTTGACTTCAGTGCTTCATATGTGTGAGACAAGAGCACTACCTACTCCACTATATCTCTAGCCCCAACTGCATTATTTTTGAAGCTTAAAATTTCTTAATCAGTGAGTCAACACACATCTGTTGGGTAGTTATTCAGAAAAGTGTATCATTGCTCTGTGACACTGAATGTGTCACGTAAAAGACATCATCCAAAAAGGGACACAGGAATGTAGCTGGTTTTTGGTGTTGTTGTTTGTTTGTTTGTTTTTTACCTTTTCTCTTTTGGGGAAGGGCTGCCACCCAGCTCCCAAATAAATACGAGGAGATGTATTCTCACTTATGAA
Source organism: Ondatra zibethicus (assembly GCA_004026605.1). Taxonomy (NCBI): domain Eukaryota; kingdom Metazoa; phylum Chordata; class Mammalia; order Rodentia; family Cricetidae; genus Ondatra; species Ondatra zibethicus. The sequence goes on from PVIU01010247.1 coordinate 58,821, forward strand.
TACCTGGCCTTAGCTTGCCTTTTTTTTTTTTTTCCTAACCAGCTCTTCTTAAATTATCCCATCTACCTTTCGCCTCTGGGCTTTTACCTTTCTCTATTTCTGTGTATCTTTTCTTTCCCCCTTATTCCATTCCTGGCTGTGTGGTTGAATGGCAGTCCCAGTACCCTCCTCACCTCCTCACTTTTTTGCTCTCCTTGATCTTCTCTTCCCAGATTTCTCCCCCTATTTATTCTTTCTTTCTGCCAGCCTCACCTATCCCTCTCCTGCCCAGCTATTGGCCATTCAGTTCTTTATTAGGCCAATCAGGTGTTTTAGGCAGGCAAAGTAACAGCCTCACAGAATTAAACAAATGCAACATAAAAGAAAGCAACACATCTTTGAATCACTAAACAAATCTTCCACAGTGTAGTATCTGGCCTCTTATTGGCCACGCCCACTTCCAGCTTCCAGCCTCTGACCCCAACTCTCTGCCTCTCTTCCTCTTCCACTCTCACAGGAGCAGCAGCTGCTTCTCTTCCCTCTCCCCCCTTCCCTCTATCTCTCTGTCTCTATCTCTCTATCTCTATCTTCTCTTCTTTTCCCTCCATCACCCATCTAATAAATGTTTAACTCTGCATAGTGCGCCTACCCAGCTCTCTTTTGTCCATCCATACCGCCACACAGCCCATATGGGGACCCGGAGACTAGCCGCGTGGTCTGGCCGCCCACCCGCCGCAGAGACCGCGTGGTCTGGGGACCTGCAGCAAGCTGCAGCAAGCTGCTGGGTCACCTTCTTTTAAAAAAAAAAACATAACACACAGCATAAACAAATGGAACTCATCTTTAACTAATATTCTACAACACAGGATTTTTTTGACAGAATGAATTAAAACTTTAATGCTTTTATAATTCCTGATTGGGTTTTTCTCATATTTTGCCATACATATTATACACTATTACAAAAAAAATCTATTCTTGGCAATATTATATTTTGTATTGCTATATATATTATATATAATTTATATCATATGAATCATTAGAAACATGCATTTTTATTTTAAGGACATTGTTGAAAATATCTGAAATTTTATTCAACACCATCTACACAGATACTTTCAAAATAGTATGGGGCCCACTGGTGAACTCACCAAGCTCCATTTTTCGAAATCTACAGTCACACAGATGATCCTGGCTAGACTCCGTGGGTCTTTTAACAAAACAAACAAAATGAAAAAATAAAAACTCTTGATGTGGTAAGGGGACTTGTAGGAAAATAGAGGCATTAATAGGAGGGGGGAGAGGAGTGACAAAAATCAGAATACATATTATACATGCATGAAATTGTTAAGAAACAATTCATTTGCTCACTTATTTCCTGGAACATTCATTCAATATTTGAAGACATTAGAAGTAAAGCAAAGCCCAGGCCTGATTCTTCCCCTTATGGAGCTCAAAATGAATGCGTTCCCCTGTGTGTGCGCATGTGCGTGCAGATGTGCGTGGAGTGGTGACATATGAAACGTGAAAGAGGAAGTTAAGCTGTTTCCTAGAGTGGGCCAAAGACAGACTTCAGTGGGCCTTGAAGGAGAGACAGTTTGGGAGCTCAAGTGCTGGTGTGACTTTGACTGAGCCAGTTTTAAGTCACAGAATGACTTTGTCTGATCTGTAATTTACAAACCAAATCGCATCTGCCCTGAAGGAGGTTGCAGTAAACTAACCTCGGGTGGGGGCAATGTGCTAAGATAGCCTGGAGCAGAAATGCAAATGAACATGCCTTGTGAAATTGCTGGCTGATCAGATATGGCAGGCTGGCTTAAACTGGGATCTCTAGGATGAACCGTGGCCTGGAAGACTAGATCTGGGATGTGGGCATGAAGGGGCAGAGGATGATGGGTTAGCATCCTTGTGACTAGCGCAGTGGGGAAAGCATTCTTCACACAGAAGGGCCGAAAGGCAACCAGCCACTAAATGTTTCTTTTCTGCAAAGTATCCTATCCTTCCAGACACCTGACTGGCACAAAGCTGTAGGTGAGAATTTCAGCTCTCATTTCCAGATGAAGCAGTGAGCTTGCCAGAGACTTCAAGTCTTTATGTGATAATGATAAAGTGGTATGGATGTCTACATCCATAAGCTACAAGAGAGCTTATGGCTTGGGAGAAGCTAATGTGCACATGCAAACAAACAAATGATTATATCGTACAATGCTAAGTTATATGACTGTTAAAATAGTAGTATTAGTTATTTTTCTTGATGTGATCAAATAACACAACCAAAGGCAACCAAGGAATAAAGGATTTATTTTGGCTTGTGGTTCTAGAAGAAGAGAGCCCATCATCGTGGGGAAGGTCTGGCATGGCAATGGGATAGGGATAGGAAGTTGGCACATTACATTTTCATCCACACACAGGAAGCTGAGAGAGAGAGTATGAAGTGGGGGTAAGGCCATAAGCCCTGAAAGTCCTCCTCCAGGGACGTATTCCTCCAGCAAGGTTCTACTTCCTGAAGGTATTCCTCCCACACACAGCACGTTTCTTGCAAGCCATTACAGATGGGGAAAACACCAGAAAGGAGAGGACAGGATGCAATTTTGAGGGGAGTCTGATAGCAAGGACGAGACCTACAATGCCGAGGACTCTGGATGCAGGGGTACTGCAGGTAGCTGAGTACTTGGTTTGCATGTCCGAGCATACAGGCTCAGTTGCCTCCCGGTCTGTTATATCAAGTCAGGATGAATAAATCATACAGAGGGCTGTTCTTGGTCATTCTGACTTGTACATATTCTGGGGAACATAGACATGTCACGTTCTCATTTGAGAGAAAATCCCATTCCTTTCAAATGCTCAGTATTTTGACCTTTGACAATTTTCATTATATTTGGGAACCAAACGCTTCTGGAAATAGAATCTGGTCAGAGGATGACATCACACAGAGTTGACAGTCCAGCTCTCTGGACAGCAATTGTAAAGTAATTCCACCACTTACATAAGCACCGACCCGAGGCTGCCAACCACTCAAAAAGTTCCTGCACTTTTCTGGTGTTGTTTGACCCCAAAGGGAGACTGAGTGAAGCCTTCATAACCGTTCTTCACACCCTCGGCAGAGGCACCGCAGCTGACAGCTGGCGCTGGCTAGATGGCCTTGATCCTCCCTGAGATGGAATATCCCAGCATCACAGACATCAGGGAGCTTAACAACTACATTTTATTTACTCCACAGATGATAGCATATCAGTTCTGGAGTGACTGGGTACACAAACTAGAACATTGGTGATTCTGGCTTTTAAATGCCAAAAGTTTAATTTAGGTAAGGATTTCTGGTGAGCTTTAAATTTTAGCCTCCCATGAGTCTATTTACACCACGCACTGTTGATGGAGATAAATAAAGGCTAAAATGGAAGACAAGATGTCTCCTAGGGATAAGCCCACCTCCTTGCTTCCAGCCACTTAATTGAGTTAGATAAATTCACTGTTTTTATAGTCAAATAATTTCAGACAGCAGCACTTTAATCTGGCTGAGCCCAACCATACTGTCACGGCTGCAGACCACACTCCTCTTGCCTTCCGGGAAGGCTCTTCTACTGTGCCCCTTGGCAGGCCCTCCATTGCTGGGGAAGACATTCTTTCAGAAAGTCCTTACCATTGGCTAAATCCCTCTTGAATTAATTAAAGCCATTTAGTTCTCTTTTCCAGAAGGATCAATGAGAAGGACAACTCGACACTGCTGATTTCAGCCCCCTTCATCACCCTGAGGACTGTAAGGAAATGCCCAATCAGGCTGTTTTCTCCAGTCATGGCTCCATGTGCCCTCCCACAGGGCTCCCTTCCCTTTCAATCTGAGGGTGTTAGCAAGGGGAGAGAGGGAAATGAACCCAGCAGACACTTCATCTTCCCAGGACTCAGCTTTTTCCCCTGTGAAGCAAAGGTTTGGAATAAAATATAATGTTTCCAGCATTCTGAAGATCTTCATTTGGGTGTGGATTCTGGAAATGTCGTTTGCACACGTGTGTGCAAATGTGTGTGTGTCTCTGTGCATGTACTCAAGTGTGGGACAATGGGAATGTAGAGGGATGGGATGCCAAAGAATAACTGAAAACTCATTCTATTCTATGAATGGACTAGAAAAACAACCCCTCATGTAAACACGTGTAAACAGTTGAAATGCGGAATTCTCTGTTTGCAGCAAGCCCTTGCCTGGGAGAAACTAAGCCGGGAGTGCTCCACCCTCAAATCCAGCCTCCCTGAGAAACTCTTGAATATGGCCAGTAGAATCTGTGTCCAAAATGTCCTAGGCAGCTTCCTTTGTAATAACAAAACAAAAATGAAAACAAATCCAAACGGCCACGTCTTGTTAAAAATGCCTTACAACAAGGGAAGTGGCTGACATATGTCTGTTCACCATCACATGGACCAACTCTCAGAGGGCTGATGAAGACAATAAAAAGCCAAGTAACAGCACATAGAGCAGGACTCCATCCGCATACAATTAAAAGTCAGGCAACCCCCAAATTGTGCATATAAATAAGTGAATTATTATTACTGTAGAATCCAGGGCAAAAGTTTCTTCTGGCAGGGACACAGCCTGATGTGGAAGGAACTGGTGTTCCTGTTGCTTGGGGAATACATAGGTGTTTCTTAATGTGATTTAAAACATTCATGCATAACACTCTTTTTAGTGCACAATATATTTCAAAATAAATTTAAAAAGCAGCCAGGGATCAAGTTATGTGCCATTTTATTTCTTAGAGAATGTGGCTATTTTATAGGATCTCAGAGATTAAAAAATTGAAAGATCATATAAAAATAAACACATGGGCTGGGCAAGATGACTTCGTGGATAAAGGTGCCTGCTGCCAAGCCTGATGACCCAAGTTCGATCCTTGGGACACTCAATGGTAGAAGAGAAATGAATCGCTCTAGCTGTTCACTGTCAGACTCAAATACGCATGTACCCTCTTCACTGATCCCACCCCTTCCCTACCACACCAGACCACGACTAGAGGGAAGGAGCCAAAGAGATACTCAGAAGGAGAAAATATATTTGCCACGCAGTAAAAGTAATGGAATAAAAAGCTAGCTGCAGGGGGCAATAGGCCAGGGAAAGAATAAGAAAGGAGCCAGCCTACAGGGGAGGGGCGGGGCAGAGATCGAGGTTCCTTTGCATTTAAGTTACACATGTACAGAAAAATGCATTTCATCCTGGGTCCAAAATGACCCCACCACTGTCAGATGTGACAGAGGTTCAGAGTGGACTTTCTTTTCAGTGGGACTTCACCAGTATTCCAAAGGGCGGCCCACCAGTGCACTCAGATTTTTCACGCACAGGGTTCCTCCTGTGGGAATTAAGCATTTTGTTGCCACTGAATCCAAGTATTCTCAAATGAGTGCTTCCTAAATAGATCATTATTAGGTAAAAATGATATTTACATCTCAGATTTTTCTCCTCTAGGTGTGTGTGTGTACCTAGTTCATTTCATTGCACAGTGTAGAGGTCAGGGAACAATTTGTGGGAGTTTTCCTTCTTTCCATTGTGGGGGTCCTGAGAATCACACCCAGGCTGTCAGGCTTCAGGGCAAGTGCTCTAACCACTGAGCCGTCACACCAGCCCCTAAAATTAAATTCACCAATGTCTCGTTCCAATCTCTTTCTCCTTTTCCCTCCCACTTCTCTCTCTTTTCTTTCATTCATTGTTTTTCAGGTTAACAGATGAAGTATTTGGTTTCACGGCATCTTCATATGTGGATATGACTGTACTTTTATTTCATTGCCCCCTCCCTCACTACCCTCTGCAGAGACCTTTCCCTCCCCATCACTTCTCTCCTTCCCCTACTTCATCCCTCTTCCCCATCTGTATTTATTAAATACAATTACTTACTTCTCAATTCCACACTTCCTTTAAGAGGTCTACCTCCTCTCCCATGAGTCTATCTAGTTTCATTATCTACAAACATGTATGTAGATACACAGACACCACACTCCCACACACATACACACCGCACACACCCCACATTCGTACTCACACACATCACACTCACTCACACAAACCACACTCAAACTAACAAACATATACACATACCACACTCACACACGTACTCACACAATTTTAAGTTCTGTGCAGGAGAGAACACAGAACAATATTCTTTCTGAGTCTGTCTTATTTTGCATAATTTAATAATTTCTAGTTGTGTCTATTTTCTGAAAATGTCATAACTTCATTTTTCTTTATGGCAGCATCAAATACAGTGTGTGTGTATGGCTTATGTTCTTCATCCGCCATTGGCGCATGGCCGTCTAGGCTGGTTCCAGTTCTTGGCTGTTGTGACTAGAGCTGGACTAAACATGGGCACACTTCTCTGTGGTCTGTGGCCAGCATCCTTCATAGTGCAGAGGACATATCTGGAGCACATGGCAGCATCGTTCACCCTATTTTCCACAGTGACTGCAGAAACTTGCATTCCCGCTGGCAGCACGTAAATGTGCCCTTTCCTCTGCATCTCCGCAAGCACTTGTTGCCATTCTTTTCTTTATGATAGCCATTCCCTGTAGCATGAGGGCCTGGTTGGTTTCTGTCCTCCCACCTGGTCCCACAGTCATTAGGTCCCAGAGAAAATCACACAGAGAGTCTACATTAGGTTATAAACTGATTGGCCCATTAGCTCAGGCTTCGTATTAGCTCTTATAACTTATATAGCCCATTATTCTTATCTATGTTAGCCACATGGCTCAGTACCTTTCTCAGCATGGCAGGTCACATCCTGCTTCTTCGGTGGCCCAGGCAGGAATGCCAAGAGAGCTTCCTGCTTCCCAGAGTTCTCTTATTCTCCTTGCTCCACCTCTACTTCCTGCCTGGTTGTCCCACCCACACATCCTGGTTAATGGCCAATCAGTGTTTATTTAAATCATGATTGACAGAATACAGACAATTCTCCTGCACCAATTCCCCATGGGTCATGGGAGATACGAAATCTCAACACAGCTTTAATTTGCTTGTCCCTTGTAGCTAAGGATGCTGAACACTTTTTGCCATGTTTATTGTCCTTTTGTATTTCTTCTTTCGGGAACTGTCTATTTAGGTCATGAGTCCACTCTCTTACCGGGTAATTGGGTTTTCTGGTGTTTAATTTTTGAAGCCTCTTTAATACATTCTCCACACTAAGCCTGTCTGTCGTGCAGGTGGCTCATGTCCAGCCCCCACTCCCTTACTCTGGCGATTGTTTCCTCTGCTGTGTAGAAGCTTTTCAATTCCATGTAATCACACTTGTCAGGTTTCAGGATTATTTCCTATGCTGCTGGAGTCCTGTCTCTGCCTATGACCCGAGGTGTTTTACCTGTGTTTTACCTCTGTTTTTCTTTAGCAGTTTCAAAGTGCCAGGTCTCACACAAAGGTCTTTGATCTATTTTGAATTGATTTTTATGCAGCCAATCCAATTTCTAATAATTTTTTTTGCTGTTGAATAGGAAAGTGAAGAATTGTATTGGTCCCCAAATTAAATTTAATCTAATTTCAATATAACTATGCCTACTAGCCATCACTTTTATCTTTAAAAATATGTCCAAATTGCTTATCTGGGGAAAAAGATCAATGCAAAAGAATATCTAGAAAGTATAGAGGAAATAGTAACAATGATTATAATAATAGAATTGCATCAAAAGTTACCAATACATACTCTAAAGGTATGGTAAGACTGTGACATTGTTTTTAAATGAAGAAGCTGGAACAAAAGGCCTAAAACTTGTAACTATGTGTGGGCATTTAATGTTCCATAACAGAACACTTAAAATGAAAGAGAAATTTAAACAGCAGAGTCCATGATTGGGCAACAGTATAGGAAACTAAAAGATCTAGCTCACAGCAGAGTCAAAAATAAGTTGCAAGTGGCTAATGGTTTCACCATCCAAGGCCTATAAGCGCCAGAAGAATTTGTTAGAATGTTGAAGCAAAGATGCTCTCCTTTAATCTACTGCCAAGGTCTGCTGTATGAATGGAGGATGGGTAGATGGACTTCACAGGGAAAACTTGTAAAGAGCAAGAGGCTAAATATAAAGGTGGAAGTCAAGAGATGAACCGAAAGATATAAAATGGGCTAGTGTCCATAACTAATTGAGTAGATTAAAACAAAACAAGCAAAGAGAAAGGAAAAAGGGAGGGAGGGAGGGAGAGAGGGAGGGAGAGAGGAAGAGAGAAAGGTCTGCCCCATAGAAACCCAAAGGTAAAGAACTGTACAGGCACATCACAGTTTGGGGCGTAGGGAAAGTGAAGGCCATAACAGTAGTTTCCACACCTTTCCAAGCACCTCTGACGGCCTCTCTGTTCTCCGGTGAGACTGGCAAGGGAAGAGATAAACTATTCTTTATGCCCATTTGACAAAGCTTTCAAAAACAGTTGTCCCATTGTATGACTTTATATCTTTGATTCTGAAGATTTACTATTCTCTCCTATTGCGGTGCCCGAGTCTGTTTTTACCAAGTACCTTGTGAACATTTTTGTTTTGAATAGCTTGTAATCACTTCAAGTATTCAGGTTCAATTCATTTCTGATAGAAAATTCTATGAATTTTCTGTACACAAACATAGGATCCCATATTGCATTAATTATTTATTGCTTCTTAACAAATTAACTACAGAATTTGGCATCTCAAAGTTTGTTTCTGTGAGAAATTTGTTTAGTGCTTTGTTAGATGCCTCTGCTTCTAGGCAGTGGGTTACAGGGCTCCATGGGGAGGAGCTGACATCTCACCAGAAGGGTTGTCAAAGAGAGCATGTGACTGCTTCTGAAGTCACTCACAGGATTGCTGGCAGAATTTAGATCCTCACACATTTAGTCCAAGGGGACACCACTGTGGAGCAGTTTGTAATCCTGCAACTGCTGCTGCTTAGTAAGGATAAGAATGAGAGAGAAAAAAAAGTTACTCAAGATGGAAGCCACAGTATTTTTGCAATCTAGTATCAGAAGTTATACATCATACTTTTTGCTGGATTCAGTGGGTTGGAACTCAGACACAAGGTCTAGCTGGTATTAAAAGGGAAGCAATGATGTGGGTCATTGTGTTGGTTAGTTTTAAGACAAGCTGACACAAGCTAGAGTCATTTTGGAAGAGGGACTGTCAATGAGAAAACATTTCTATTTAATTGGCAAATATGTGGGGAATTTTCTTGATTAATGATTGATGTGAGAGGGCCCAGTCCACTGGGGAGGTTCCACTCCTGGACAAGGGGTCCTGAGTTGTATATAAAGCAGACTAGCTTGGTGGTGGTGGCAAAGGTCTTAAATCCCAGCATTCAGGAGGCAGAGTCAGGTGGATCTCTGTGAGTTCAAGGCCAACCTGGTCTACAGAGTGACTGAGTTCCAGGACATTCAGGGTTGTTACACAGAGAAACCCTGACTCAAAAAACAAAACAAATAAACAAAAAGAAGCCTGAACAAACCATATGAAGCAAGCCAGTAAGCAGTGCTCCTCCGTGTCTTCTGTTTCAGTTCCTGCCTTCAGGTTTCCGTCCTGACTTCAGAGATGGAGTGTGACCCGAGAGCTGTAAGATGAGACAACCCCTTTCTCCCTGATTTGCTTTTGCTCACGTCATCTTATAGAACAATAGAAACCTCAAAACAGACAGGCATAGGTGCCAGGAGGTAGAGTTATCAGAAATCAAATTAGATACTGCATGTCCCAGATGCTGAGACATCCAGCTGAGTTGACAACACAGGCAAAGTTTGGAGTTAGGAAGCAAACTGGCCTGGGCATCACAAAATTCAGAGACATAACAAAATTTAGAGTAAAAAACAGATCAGAGGTAGAAGCTCATAGCCAAGGGTGGGAGAATGAAGTAGGAACAGAATGGGTTGAAGCTGAAATTCAGAGTTCAGAGTAACTATGAGAATACAGCTGAGTATGCATTCCAAAGCAACAGGCTGAGAACCAAGACTTGGGCAAGCACATCCACAGCCTGGAATGCTGGTAGAGTTTGGCTTCAGAAGAGATGACACAGGTTTATGGGCAACAATTGGGTAGAAAAAGAAGAGATGGGAAATTTGGCAGGCAATGCTGATTATCATAGGGACCCATGGGAGAAAACTTCCAGAGCTGGCCTGGCCTTGAAATAAGCCTGCCTTCTCAGGGTTCCCAGTTTTGAGAAGGGTGTATTAGTTTTCCTTTTGACTTGGTCCCAATTTGCCCCCTGCTTCTTTGCCTCTCCCATACAACGAATTTCAAAATAATAATTGAAAGTTTGTAGTCATGTACTTGGATTGAGAATCAATGGTCCATAGACGGTGGTTGTGCCAAACCATGATCAATAGATGGTGGTTGTTCTAATGGTTGGTAGATCATGGCCATGCCAATGCTCTGTAGATAGTGGCCATGCCGATGGTGAGTTGATGATGGCTGTGCCAATGGCCAGTAGATGGTGGCTATGCCAATGGTCAGTAAATGGTGGCTGCACGGCCATTAGGACTGTTAGATAACCCTCACTTTTCTGGAACCAGGGGCGTCATGCTACCAGGTTGTGGATACGCTGAATGGCTTTGGAACTAAGCATACACTGTTCTCAGATGGGGCTATGGTAGACATTCTCCAAGCACTCTCCACGAACTCTGTGGCTCTAACAGCACCTCATGCTTCTTTCTTCTTATTTCCCCTCGTAAGTGACACTGCTCTATTATGTTGGCCTTCATGAGCCTTTTATAAAGGCTTTCCTTGAGAATCTGCTGGAAGGAAACTCTAGACACTCTGTGATGATCTTGCCTACCATTTGTTGTGTCTTTCTAGTTCCTGGGCCTAGATAATTCGTCCTGCAGACTTGGTACAGGGTTTCCTGTATTTTATCAGAATGGGATTCATCACAGGGTTTCTGCATCTCAACTCAACCCTCTACCAGCTTCCCCTTGTCCCCTGGTCCCCGTATGAGAACATGTTGAATACTCGGAGTTTTCCACCTGAACTCTAGGTAGCTGGCTTTCTGCCTGTCTACATCGCTTTACACAACTGGCACCAGTCCAAGTTGGTACAAAGCATTCTGCCTGGTGCTCCCCCGGAACAGCAAATGAGAAGCAATTCAGTTACACTGCTTAGCCATAGCCTCCCTCCATGCCTATTTATATCCCTTCACAGTCTTTAGGCCAACTTCTAGAGAAAGGACACTGGGACACTTGTGTCTCCCTTCTTCTCTCCCTGTTTCCTCCTATTACCCCACCCCATTCTCCTCTGCACTCTGCCTATGGCTGGGCTGTGGGTTTGTCCCCTTCCAAGCTGTTATTTCCTTTATGTACAATTCTTTTATCACAGTCATGGGTTATGTGTCTCTGCCTTAAGGCCAGTAGAGACGGGAGCAAGATTAGGTCATTCCTAAGAATTGTCAGAGCAGTAAAGATTTTAAAAGTATACATAAATCTAATATATTTTCACAAAGTCTAAAACATGTTCATACAGAGATGTCATATTGAATACTTTTAGGGGAAGGAAAGGTAAGAATTTATGTGCAGATAGGATTAAATACTTTAAAATATCTTTTTAGCAGTCTTAGGTATGTGGCATCTTATTTCAAGATGGCTTGTCCTGTTCATTAGTATTTTATAACCACTCCATTGCATGAGGAGATGGCTGGCTTAGAGAATCAACCCTTTCTCTTCAGCCAAGAGAACTAGATATCCAGTTTACCTAAACGCGCCGTCTCTGCCCCCACAACGCAATCGTACTCAGAGCTCATTCCTGTTCTTCCTAAACAGAAGCTAGAATCATGAGTCAAATACAGCTCTACTTCTTTCCCTGTGTTTTCAGGACTTTTCTTTCTCCATGGAAAGGAGGATAGGCCGTGGCTTAGATGTACATGATGACTCACAGTTAAACAAGTAACCTCCCATGCCAGATCCTAATTCCTGTGACTCTCTTAGCTTATAGACATACACAAACATGTCTATCTGAGTTTATTTGAAATTTTCTAACCCAAAAAAGTTAATTTTATAGCTCAGTATCACTACAAACAACAATATTTTAAAAAATCTTACTAGATTTTTCAAAACATTAAAATGTATTTTAGATGTACAAGACATTTCTCATATTTAACATCAGCCTAACATTAGTATATAGATAGGAAAAAGATACTAGCAATATTCACGGGTAACTGGATTCAGGTGTGCTAAAATGTTTCCATATCTAGAATCATAAAAAAATTGGTAAAAAGTTTTTTTTTTAAATAAAAAGTTTGCTGTAATTATCTATGCTCTCTTGAGCAGCTCATTTCAATTTGCTAGGCTCCAATTTTTTCTCTTTATAAAATACAGAGTTGCTTGGGGGAAGGGCGAGTCCCCTGCTAGGGGGCCTCCTTTGTCCCACGGAGCCGAGCAGAGAGGAGCTGGCAACCCTCAGTAGGCCTGCTTTTGGGACCGGGATCCTCGCCCAACCAGCTTCCGCGGATTCATCTGGACCCTGTCCCGGCTGCACCTGAGCTCGGCCCACCCGGGCTGAGGCCTTGGGGGAAGGGCG
>PVIU01010248.1:0-71283 GCA_004026605.1 Ondatra zibethicus
TGGGTTAGGCCTACACAGGCTTAAAAGACACAGGAAAAGTACATTTACAAGTAACTGGGATTCCCATTCCTCCAGTACTGTCCTTTTCATGACCCAGTGACACAAAACAAAACAAAGGAAGTCAGACCTAGCTTTGAACCGGCTGTGGCTGTAAAACAGCCTAATTCAGACCCATGGAGAGAGAGCCTGGCCCGTTCAGCTTGGCTGCAGCCCTGAGCCTGCTCATCTGCATCAAAGAGGAGGAAATGGCCTGACCGTTATTTATTCCAGACTGCTGGATAGGGAGGTGGTTTTGCTGTGTCGACGCGGGCCCTAGGGATATCAGAGAATTACTGCAGGATCAGGACACCTAGGGAAAATGGATTAGACACAAGTCAGGTGCTTTGTGTCCTAATGTTTACCAGGAGATGTGTGCCAAATGTCACCATATGCAAGTCCACTGTCTACACTGAGCTGGAAAGGTGACTCACTCTATGGCTGTCAGCCAGCCTCCCACGCAGGCCACGAGAACACTGACACAATGGGGCTAGCACAGAGTCATGGGAAGCTCCCTCGCCACCTGTGGAAAGGCTATTGCAGATTTCCCTGACCAACACAGACCACACCTCAATCCGAGGCGAAAGGACAGCTAGGTGATCACAGTGGGGTGGGGGTGGCAGGCTGATTTGCTTCGGCTGAGGACTGAATCTAGGGTGTTTGCCCTCTACGCAATCCACCAGCACAGCCACATCCTCAGCTCCCAGCCTTTATTTTAAAAACACACTCATTGTTTCACTGCTGGACAGGTGATATTTGTGTGGCAGGCCTTACAATTCAAAGTTATAACTAACTATAGAAAAGCCAGGGGCTAAAAGCTAGATTAATAATTAACAATAAAAACACTGGAAAGCTTTGATTTAAATTACAAAGCAATGTTTTATAATAATATGCTTAAATATGAAACGTCCCTAAATATAATGTCACAACAAGGGTAAATGTTAAGTATTCAAAAGTCCCAAGGGGGCATTTCTAATTTTTGTTTCCATATTTAGTAAGTAAAAAAAAAATGACACATGAAATTTTTTGGCCCCTAATAATGTCTAAGTGTTGTACAATTACTAATTGCCTTTTAAGGCCCATGTCCTAGAGCTATGTGGACACTAACAGAGGCTCCATGCTGCCTGAGCAACACAGGGCTGATTCAGTCACAGAAGCACCAGTCCCAGTCAGAGGCTTCTCTGAGGTCACTTGGAGGGGTGGGTGGTACCCCGTTTGCCCTACTCAAAGGCTGTGGCATGGACTCGGCGTACCAAGCTGTCCTCTCTCCCAGTTCCACCATCCATGAGCATGTGGGCAGATCTATTTCACCACTATGGCAACGACCTGAGGGCTGCTTCCCACTCCAGGGGACACTGGTTTACAGTGCGTGCTCTGGATGCCCAACTGATCCAATCCAAGGTCATTGGCGTCAGTAGTTTGAAGCTGGACTTGAACCCCTGGCACTTCTCTGCCAGAACTCAGTATTTACCTAACCAGTCTAGAATCCTTCAGAATTCTAAGATGCCAGTGACCAGAGTCTCTAGAAGTCTCTAGTGTTTCCATTTTCCTCCTTTAGTTGGAAGAGACTATGGACCTGGCTTTGAATAAACAAATTTCTTGGAATTTAAATGGCCAGCTGCAGGGCTAGGGGTCAGTAAGCGCGAGCTCTCTTTAGGAGGAGCAGAAGGTTAGGTGTGGGAGCAGGAGAACAGGTGTGGGAGCAGGAAAACAGGTGTGGGAGCAGGAGAACAGGTGTGGGAGAAGGAGAACAGGTGTGGGAGAAGGAGAACAGGTGTGGGAGAAGGAGAACAGGTGTGGGAGCAGAACAGGTGTGGGAGAAGGACAACAGGTGTGAGGGGGAACTGATAGGAAACTGCTCAGAACAACCTTTTCCTCCCTTTAAAAAACATTTTTTTTATTGATTTTATTGAGCTCTACATTTTTCTCTGCTCCCCTCCCTTCCTCTCCCCTCCCCTTCAACCCTCTCCCATGGTCCCCCTGCTCCCAATTTACTCAGGAGATCTTGCCTTTTTCTACTTCCCATGTAGATTAGATCCACATATGTCTCTCTTAGGGTCCTCATTGTTGTCTAGGTTTTCTGGGATTGTGATTTGTAGGCTGGTTTTCTTTGCTTTATGTCTAAAAACCACTTAAGAGTGAGTACATGTGATAATTGTCTTTCTGGGTCTGGGTTACCTCACTCAAAATGATGTTTTCTAGATTCATCCATTTGCCTGCAAATTTCAAGATGTCATTATTTTTTTCTGGTGTGTACTCCATTGTATAAATATACCATATTTTCCTTATCCATTCTTTGGTTGAGGGCATTTAGGTTATTCCAGGTTCTGGCTGGCTATGACAAACAATGCTGCTTGCACTCCCACCAGCAATGTGAGGAATGTTCCCTTCACCCCATAACCTCTTCAGCATAAGTTGTCATCAGTGTTTTTGGTCTTGGCCATTCTTACATGTGTAAGATGGAATCTCAGAGTTGTAAAAAACATTTATTTTAAGTGATGCACATGGTGTATGTGTGTGCGGGAGTCGGGGGGTACAGGTGCCTGAGGAGGACAGAGAGGGTATCAGATTCTCTGGAGTGAAGTTACACGTCACTATGAGCCTGCTGACATGTTGTGTACTGGGAACCAGACTTGGGTACATTGTAAGAGCAGTATGTGCTCTTAACCCCTAAGCCACCTCTCCAGCACCCCATTCTTTCCTTATGATTGCCTTTAAAAGAAGACACAGATCTTCAGGGTTATTTCAAGTCTGAAAGCAATTCCTCCCGAAGTACAGTTCCTAAGAAGTATACAAACTGACTTGTTGGAAACATGTAGGCCTTTCTTAATGTTTTCTTTATCTCTGCATCTCCCCTAACGGCTCTACACTTCAAACCGCTGCCAGGTTTATCGCTGGCATGACCTGTGCCCATTTCCTTTCTATCAGGAAACACATCTTTTGTTCGCTGCTCAGACTTCTGTTCACACCGTGTGATCTTGGTAAAGACTCCGAGGTGGCGTGTTAATGCAGAGATAGCACAGATCAATAGCTTACATCTGCTCAGGCATTTGTTCTCAGCGGCTTCACTTCCACCAGTGACTCACCGGAGGGACTGCAGGGCATCCGCAGGCTTCAGGGTCTCGAAGCCACCAACCGTGAAGGGGGAGGGCAGAATGGGCTGGCCATATACTCTAGGTACCCTCTAGATAAGGGCAAAGGGATGTAAGTACAATGCATTTTGGCTGAAACTTAATTTACTGAACACACTGAAGCAAAAACACCCGTACCTATCCATTTTCAGAAGCCTGGGTCAGCAGTAGAGTCCACATCCCACAGGGGAGGCGACAGCTGCTGAAGAAAAGTCATCCTAAGTGGTGTGCCCTATAGAAACAATACCTTTCCAAAAAGTGAAAGGAAACACTGTAAACCCAACATCAAGAAATAAGAAACTCTCGATTCTTCT
Organism: Ondatra zibethicus; assembly: GCA_004026605.1. Lineage (NCBI taxonomy): Eukaryota > Metazoa > Chordata > Mammalia > Rodentia > Cricetidae > Ondatra > Ondatra zibethicus. Next base: position 3,482 of record PVIU01010248.1, read on the forward strand.
AACCCTATTTATAAGAGCAACTGGGTGTTCCTCTTCTAAATCCTGTCTCTGATCATGTTCCTGGTGAAATAACTGAACATTCAAATCTCTGGGTCAAAGTTGGTAACATCTTAACATAAAGACGACAACTGCTCAGCAGTGCGTGGTGTGGGGGATACGCAGGCATGTTTGCAGGGCCACAGAGGGATGCTCACTAGAGACTCTGGAGCTGTGGTGGCAAGCCTGGCAGTCATAAGCCTACATTCTGGTGCTCTTGTGGTTTCAGAAGGAACACAGTTCAAACACTGTAAGTGCTTCCTTCCACTAGTATGGGGGCAGGGCCTTAGGTAGCAATACCTTGTTCAGTAAACTCATCAAAAGCATCTCAGCCTGCAGGACAATGGTGGCTAATGCCTTTAATCCCAGCACTCTGGGAGGTAGAGGCAGGTGGATCTCTGTGAGTTTGAGGCCAGCCTGGTCTACAGGGTGAGTTCCAGGACAGGCTCCAAAGCTGCAGAGAAATTCTGTCTTGAAAAATTGGAAAAATAAAAAAAAAGAAAAAGAATACCTCAATTCCTCGGCCTATGATACATGAACTATGATGAAAAGACAGAGAAACCCTGTCTCCAAAAACCAACCAACCAACTAACAACAACAAAACAACCCCCCACAAAGATATAAATAGGATTTATACCCATCTTTCTTTAAAGGGGGAAAAGAAAAGTCCTGGAATTATCTTTCAGATGAAAGTGCTTTTTTGTTTAAATCAGCAGATTTTAATCCATGAATTCTTAATAACACACACACACACACACACACACACACAAACACACAACATATACACACAATGTCAATGAAAGAAAAGTACTCATTTACTACAAAATGTGAACATGGGCCAGGGCTAGGGTGCATAGGCTGTGAGTTCTCATGGTCTTCATCATGGAAGTAGAGGACCCAGGGAGGAGATCTGAGTGCATCTTAAGCTTGGCCAATAGTAATGCAGAGGTTTCTAATTGATCAAACAGCCAAACTAAAGTTGAGTGCTCAGCTGTGGTTGGCTTATCTATATCAACTGCCCACTGCCCAAGGCTTGGGAACTTTCCAAAAGAAGGGGAGGAAAGAAAGTAAAGGCTGCAGGGTTGGGAGGAGAGCTGTGAAATGCTGGCTCTGGACACAACATGGCTGCTGCAGGCATCAATGTAAGCCAGGCAAAACTTCAGCATGGGTGGGAGAGGGGTCTTCTGAGGCCCAATGTCCATCAAAGGAGCTTTAGGCAGTTGATGGCTGCTGAGGCAGGAGAGTCACTCTCTTTTTGATGATGTGGCCATTGATAGGTTGCTCGTGTCTTAGTGGATGGCCACAAATCCATGTGCACATGAGAAGCATCGACTGGACTCAGAGGGTGACTAATAATACAGAAAGCAGAAAGAGGACCTGAATCTGGTGGGGAGCATTAGGGAGAGGAAAAGGGTTAGCAGTGGGCAGACCAATACACATTGTATACACATATGGCACTTTCAAAGAATAAAAATATATTATTGTGATGGCTAATTTTAAGTCAATTTGACACAAGCTAGAGTTAATTGAAAGGAGAATGTTGATGAGAAAATGCCTCTATAAGATCAGGCTATAGGCAAATCAGGCTGGCCTCTAACTCACAGAGATCCGCCTGCCTCTGCCTCCCAAGTGCTGGTATTAAAGGTGTGCACCACCACCGCCCGGCCTTGACATTTTCTTAATTAGTGACTGATGGCTAGCCCATTGTGTGTGGGGGCATCCCCAGGCTGGTGGTCCTGAGTTTTATAAAAAAGCAAGGCGAGCAAGCCATGAGGAGCAAGCCAGTAAGCAGCATTCCCCTCCATGGCCTCTGCATCAGCTCCTGTCTCTAGGTTCTTGCTCTGTTTGAATTCCTGTTCTGACTTCCTTCAGTGCGGAACAGTGATGTGGGAGTTGTAGAAGGGGCTGCGTGTTGGTTCCCGGCCACTCGGCTGCTTAGACCCCAAATAACCACACAGAAACTGTATTCATTAAATCACTGCTTGGCCCATTAGCTCTAGCTTCTTATTGGCTAAGTCTTATATTAATTTAACCCATCTCCATTAATCTGTGCATCACCACGAGATTGTGGCCTACCAGCAAAGTTTTAGCACATCTATATCCAGTGGCTCCATGGCATCCTTTCTCCACCTTCCTTCTCCCAGCATTCAGTCCAGTTTTCCTCACCTACCTAAGTTCTACCCTATCAACAGGCCAAGGCAATTTCTTTATTCATTAATCAATACAAGTAACACATAGACAGAAGGACCTCCCACACCATGGAAGTGTAAGCTCAATAAACCCTTTCCTCCCCAACTTGCTTTTTGGCAATGGTGTTCATTGCAGCAAAAGAAACCCTAACTAATACAACTACTTTAAAAATGTGAAGAAGATCCCCCCCCAAAAAAAAACCCAGAGAAACACCTGGAACAATGGAGTGATCTGGGCCCTGGAGCTAGATACCCCACATTCAGAAGGCCAGCTTAGCTAAGGTGGGATCAAACTGAACCTTAAGGTCTAATGTTACATGTTATCCTATCTTGACATCTGGCATAGCCTCCAATGACCCACAGGGCACGTTCTACTCTTTCCAATGACATGGACTCCAGCTAGGCTGCAGCTCCTGCTTATGGTGATCCAAAAGGTTCACCACTCCCTCCCCACTCTCTACACACTATAAAGCCTGCTGCCCATAGCCTGCTGCCCAGTCTCCTCCCAGATGCAAGCTGCCTATGGGACTGCGAATGCGCTGTGTTCTGCTGGAGTGACTCATGGCCACTGCCCAGCTCATCTGGTAAGGTGTGCTCAGCCATCACTAGCCCATAGCAGGAGTCTTCCCTCACCAGCAGGAACCGGGGCCTCTTCCAAACTAAGCCAATGAGCCCACAGCTCAGCCTGTTTAATTTTCATCTCTGAGTTCCTTTCTCGGGGAGTTAGGATTGACGCTTCCGTTAGAGATCATCTCCCCGTGGAGTGCTATCATCACACTGGTCTCACAAGTACCATCTAGCCCAACTGCCTTCTTCTGCCATCGTAACAGCTACACACATTCAGAACCTATCATGTTAAAATTAATACTAAGAGTTTAAAACCGCAGGTGGGATGCAAGTTGACAAACGACCAGACTTGATTTAAAAAGCCATCTGGCTTACTGACTAGAAAGCACAGGTCTAGCCACCACAGAACCTCCCTCCGGAGAATTTACATGATGTCAACAGACAGGAAACCAAGACTGCTTCCAGGATGCCAAACAACTGCTTCATAATACTTTGACCCATGAATCAGGACATGCAAATGAGGCCTAATTTATAACAATAAAACCATTTATAAAAGCTAATATACTGTGCACAAGTGCTTAAAAATGTTTGCTTCTGAGATGGGGAGCTGACATAACTTTACCTAAGAGAACTCCTTTACTTTTTCCCCTTTCTCACCTCTCAGTCGCACCTGCCTGTGTGAATCTACAGCATTCTGCGCTGGGTACCTAACGCGTTTGCAGAGTTTATGTAAGCGCCTCATCTAGATGAGCTGTGTATTGTGTGTTTAGAGATGAGGGAGTTTACAAAATAAATCATTTTATTTTTATTCATAAAAATAAAAATTGAGAGCTTTAAAATGGGTGATGGCTCGGGATCTCAGTGGTTAAGGGCACGTGCTGCTCTTGCAGAGGACTTGAGTCTGGCTCCCAGCGCCTGCGCCAGGCAGCTCACAGCTGCCTGTAACTCCACTCCAGAGCTCTGGTAGCCTCTCCACTCGTGGGTCCATACATCCTCTCTACACATAATTTAAAAAATCTTGAAAATGGACTGGGAAAGAAACATTAGTATAGAAGAAATCCATTTGTAAGGTTTTGGAGTAGCTTTTTTTTCTCTATTAACTATCTGACTTTTAACGTTGTCCAGTTTAGTAAAGTTCATACTCAAATGTCTTTTTCATATGCAAGATTTATTCTTTTCAAAATTCATTTGATACTGGAATGTAATTTATCACTTAAGAGCTGGAGGCAAACCATCATCTTGGCTATGTTACTTAGTAAGTAGCTCGATGCTATATTCAGGTATTTTTTTTATGCACCTTTTAAACATAGCTCTTTGGCTATATCATATTCAATAAATATTAAGTACTAGCTTGAAGTGGATTATTGTTAACATGTAGGAAAATTGTACAGTCATAAAGTTTATAATAAAAATAAGCAGAACACCTACTGCTCACACCCAGTAGTTAACATACCAGCTGGGCTCAGAGGCACTCACTTCTGCTCAAACAGCAGCTGTGCTACACTATCCATTAGCTTTAAAAAGTGCATATTATCAGCTCCAGATTACTGAACATCTGTATGTTTGTATGCCCAAATAGAATACTTCTGTATAGGTTATAAACTCGTCCAGCATTGAGAAATTATTTCAACACAAATGAGAAAGACAGAGGATTTCCATTTTCCTTACAAAGTAATTAGACATTTCTATCACTGCTAGTCTATGTGAATTTCAACACGTTACACGGCAGAAAAGAGCCAGCAGGATGGATGCACACTCATCCATCCCTTTTCCAGGGCTGTGTATACCCAGAGGAAACCCCGAGAGTGGCATGCATTTACACCACAACACTTTAGAAGCCAGGCGTGGAGGCTTACACCTGTGATCCCAGCACCTGGGAGGCCGAGGCTGGAGGCTGTTGGAGTTTGACCACAGTCTGGGCTACAGGTTGATTTCAGGCCATCCTGAGATATGGTGTGAGATCTTGTCTCACATGAATGACTCCACCGTGTGCCTGACCCTCATTAGGGTTAGTGAGCATACTTGTCCAGGTAGTGAGGTATGCTTTAACTGAACAGGAAACACTGCTAGATCAGGAGGGATGTTTTCAGCACTACACTTGTTGGGACAAAAAGTGAAAAAGGAAGGAAGAAAGGAAGGAAGGAAGGACACAAGCAAGTCTGAGATCACAGAGAGACTCATACTGTTTTGCTGAAAGGTGGAATATGGAAACCTTCCCAATACTAGAAAAACTTTAAAATCATCCCCTCTGATGTTAAGCCAGTTTCGAGTCTAATACAACAAGCACTTACAGAAATGAGTTTTAAATGCTGACACCACTGGGTAGAACCTTCCCTTTCTTCTACCTTTTGCCTATTACGTCTGAAGGCCTTTATACAAATTAACAGCCATCTGTACTTCACGGTACCCACTGCTCTGAAACACTAGCTAATCAAAAAGGAAGTCAGCTTTCCCCCCTAAACTGTAGCAATCTGACACTCTTCCCTCACTCCCCTTCATACAACATTTAGAATCTGACATTGTGATGCGGTTGGTATATCTGATAACACAGAGCATTCTACAGAAATCACTGCAAAGCTGAGTTCCTGTACATCTGCAGAACAAGGATCTGTGAGGTTACTGGGTAACTCTACAATGTAGGGCTCCAACTGCTATTTGCCCACCTGTGATACAGTATGCAGCCAACCTGGCCACAGTATAATTCAAAACATTTCAAATTAACTTCAACACTAATGTAACTGCCCTTCTGAAAATGTCCTCACTTAATACAGCCCAATCAGTGTGTTGGAGTGGCTCTGACGGACAGTGAGAACAGTGAGCAAGTCTACATGCAGTGGTTAGTAATATAAACAAAATATTTCCCAGACACTAGCAAATCTGCTTACTCCAATTTACTCTTATTGAAAAGATATATTTTTTTTTCAAGACAGGATAGGATCTCTTTGTATAACACCCTTGGCTGTTCTGGAACTTACTTTGTAGACCAGACTGGCCTCAAACTCACAGAGATTCACCCACTTCTGCCTTCAGAGTGCTGAGATTAAAGGTCTGCACCACTACCACCTGGTGATATTTTGTATTTGTGTGTTATGTATGTGTGTTCACGTGTGTACACATGTACAGGTGCATGCACATAATATGTGCACAGGCTTGTGAAGGCCAGAGGTTTATGTCAGGTATCTTACCCTTCCCCATCTCATTACAGACAGATCTCTCACTGAACCTGGAGCTCACTGACGCAATCTGACAAGACAACCTGGTGAGTGGCTTCCTGGGATCCTCAGCCTCCTCCTCCCCAGGGCTGGGTTTCAGGCCTGTATAGCAGTGTTGATTTTTCACGTTGGGATTGCAGCTCTGGGTCTTACGTTGGTTGGCTGAGCAAACATGTCACTGGCTAAGCCATTTCCTCCCTCCCATTTTGCATTTTTAAAAAGAAAGCTAAAGATGTCAGATGCGATAAGAAATATGTAATGTAAACCATGTGGCTTCTCAGACAGCCTTTGTTGAATGTCACATAATGGCTGACATACACTACTGCTTGGAACATAGCAGAGAGGGCTGGAGACATAGTTCAGTTGCTGGAGTGCTTCCTGGCAAGTCCAAAGACCCAAGTTTCATCCACAGAATCAAAAAATAAATTATAAAAAAAATTAAAAGCTTGGCATAGCAGTGCAGGCTTGTAACCTTTAGTAACCTCAGTCTTGTGTGGAGGAAGCAGACACATCATGGAGGCTCTGACAGGTGAACTGCGGCCAGTGAGGGACCTTGTCTCTAACAAGGTAGGTGGCATTCTGGAATATAACACTCGGAGTCACCTCTGGCCTTGGAGTTCACCCAAACGTGTCTGCAACTGTACACACACAGGTATGAACATTGAGAAGAAGAAAAGGAAAGAGGAACTTGAGGAGGTCTTTTGTGACTGGAACCCACTGGATCACACCACTTTCCATGAGCAGCAGCAATCTGAAATCGCATCCTTTCGTGCTCAACAGAGCAATCTCAAGAGGAAACAGCACGAGAGGGGGCATGGGTCACCTGGACACTCCGAGGTGTTACTCTACCTTTCTAGGTTTTTAATTCTTCTCTTTTCAGTGCCAGACCAAACCTAGGTCCCTGTGCATTGCAGGCACCATCATCACTGAGCCACACTCCAGCAACACAAACCTTTGCTACCTGATGCCATGAAACAGTCTCCGATTTCCTCCCTGGGGCCTGGAGGCAGATCTTTCAAAATGGCAGGCTGAACTCAAATCACATGCCAAAGCAAAGTGTGGCTGTGGTGCAAGGCAATGAATTAAAAACAAAAACAAAAATAAAAACATGTATTCATTCATTCATCTGTGTGTGTGTGTGTGTGTGTGTGTGCGTGTGCACATGCACGCGTGCGCTTCTCTGACATGGCACAGTCTGCATGCAGCAGGACACCTTTTAGGACTTGTTTTCTCCTTCCACCATGCGGGTCCTGCCTGGGGACTGGACCCAGGTTGTTGGGCTTCCCCACTGGGCAGTATCACCAGTGTAGAGCAATCCTTAGCTTCTTTCCCACACTGTGCAGTCTCACCAGTCTAGGGCGATCCTTAACTTCTTTCCCACACTCAGGGGAGGTGGCAGTCTATGAGCAAGGAGGGCTCAGCTCTTTGATCCTGCTTCAAACACAGCAGCACCCGGATTTACATGTTCTCGAGTTTTGGATCACATCTGGTCTGACCACAGCTAATAATGAAAACCAAAAATGTGATCTAAACTACTACAAAACTGACAACGTAGCTCTTGCCCTGCCTTCCCCTCCCCCGCCCCCCCCCCCCCCCCACTTATTCTCCCCTCTACTTCAGAGGCCTGAAGGCAGCAAGTGAAAGGTGGGGGAGGAAGTGGGAGGAAATGGAAAGTTCCTGAAATGCAGGGTGCGTCATCTCTCCACTTCCCTCTCCACTTCCGCTGTCCACTGGCCTTAAAATGCTGGAGAGGTGGAGAAGATTCCAAACTGTAAAACCGGTTTTCAAGAGACACATGCAGACACCAGCGACAGTTCAATACTTTGATGGCCTCTGTCTGTCTGTCCTTCCTGCTTCAGCTTTGTCAAGGAGGCAGGCAAAGGTGGCGAGAATCCCAGAGTTCCTAGAAAGCCACGAGAGTGCGGTCATTACCGCAGTCCATTTGTTCACTATTGCTGAGGGCTTCAACAAAAACTGTATTTTTGAAGGTTATTTTCTTTCAAAGAACTTAAAAAACAAACAACAACAACAAGTCCCATGATGGCAGAGAAGGGAAGGGGCTTGCTCTTACACTGCAGTGCTTTCCCGGGGTCCCCACGCTCCTATGCATGGGCCTCTTAGCATGTGCTAAGCCTTTCACCAGGCTCTACGAAACATCCTGCCCAGTGTTACACAGTGGGCTCAGTTCTTAAATGATTTACACCTATGCTGGCTAACACAGTGAAGCTTCTCAGCACACCTGGAATCCAGCTAGAAGCTCAACTGCCTGATTAACTCACAGCTGGGATGGGGAGGGGGAGCTAGCACCCCTAGCCTCAGAAACACTAGGCTCTTTTTCAGACATAAAGGCATTTTGTGTGTGTGTTTTAATGACCAGATTTTGTCTTTCTATCTTATATATAAGACAAGATTTATTCTGTGGTAATTTATTTGTGACAGTAAAGTTAGAAGAAGGAGAAATACGAACAGTCTGGAGAAAAAAGGTATCTTTCATTAAAACAGAATAAATAGATCTGATGTCTCATGTGAGAAGAGATGGATATGAAAGTTAAAACACTAAAATATTAAACTTCTTCATTAACAGAGAAAAGTTCCATACCAGGATCTACTCATTCACCTACCTGTTACAGGCAACATGAACAAAGGCAGGACAGTACAGAAGTCCTTATGCAGATTTCACACAAACACAAGCACTAAGCAGTGCTTGCTCACCAATGACAAACCACACGAGAGGAAGGGCTCCTGAGCAGATCTTGGTGACAATCTAACTTGGGTCTTAGAAAACAAGGAATCTAAACCAGGCCTTCAACAAGTAGAAAGATGACAGCGGGAGACTGGCAAGCTATGGGAGAACTGTTTATCCTGTCAGTAGACCAAGAAACAGTGGCCGAGTGTCAGCTGGGCGGCCCTAGCACCTGCAGTCAGACAGTATGAGAATGACGCTCGCTGTCCGTTGCCTGAGTCTAGCTGAGGCATGGGACGGCTGGCAAATGGACACCACTAGTTCAGGCAGCCCCTCACTTCCCATCTCTCCTGGACAAACCTTTGGGTATCCCTCTTTAATGAGCCCACTGAGTGGCCCCAAATCCCTTCGATCACACAAAAAAAGTCCTGGACAAACACCTTTTTAACTCTCGTTCTTTTCATGGTGAGAGCATTCTCTGACTGCAACAGGCTCCGAATCTGAGACGGTATTTCACGGGAAAGTCTGCCCAAATCCTGTTTATACATCAAGCATCTACCTCAAGACCTTTTAATGTCTCCACTCTAACTTCCAGTTCTCTATAAAAATACAAGTAGATTATTTGCTTCTCAGGGGACCTCTTGCCTTGCCATATCCCACTGCCATGTGAGCCCTACTGACACCAGAGCTTCCTGCAGTTTCTCTCTGAATCTTGCAGGTTAGCTACAGCCAATTACCATGCATTTGTTAAGACACTCGGGCCAAGTCTACACTTCATTAATCAATTCTCTGGCAGTGGAATGCAGCATTTCATAATTTCCCTGCTTGGTTTGGATGTTTGCTGATGCCTGTAAACTATTAAGTATGTATGGAAGGAAGAACTACCACCATCAACAAAGGGAGCAATACAAGCAAACAAAAGGTTGGAGTGTAATAACTCACTGGAGGCCACACGACTGGAAGGTGAGAGAGGTGGTGTGTGCTCAGGCAGTTTGCACACTCAATCTTCACTCTTATGTACTACACAGACAGCTTCAACCTATCATTTCAAGGGCTCCCGGGCTCAAGCCCTGCTCTCTTCAATGTGAACTCCTACTCTGATCCATTATGAGTGTGCCTGTTCATCCATGAAGACTCTCGCTGTATCACAGGGTCATTAAAGCCTCTAACTGAGACTAAGCTGGGAATGAGCTCGTCAGGCTGCTTTCAATCCAGAGGCCCAAAGGCCATCTAAATTGTCCTTAGGAGAGGAATTTGCTGACATTCTGACTGGGGTTGCACTGTTATCTCACACCAAGTAGTCCTGACAGCATGGTGATGCTCTCTGTGGACACAGAGAATCTTTATTCTGCTCACCTCTTCAGAGTTTAGAATTGGAGGGTCTCATGGAAACGTCTCCTACGTGGTCTGATTGACACCTGGTCCTAGTTTCATTTCTGTTGCTGGGATAAAATACCTGACAGAGCAACTGAGGAACAGGACCCTTCTTCCTGATGGCAGTTCCCCTCTACCCCAGAGGCCCCACCCTCCTTCCCGCAGAGGCCTCCTTCTCTGATCCTCAGGTAGACTCTGCTCCTTTTCTCACCTCAGAGACGGACAATTCCTTCTGCAACCTCACTTCTCAGAGCCATTGGGTAGGCATCGCTTTGCCTACCCACAGAGGTCTCCCATCTCTTTCAGAATCTTGCCAATAAGTGTTGCCCAGTTGCCATGGCTCTTTCTGGATCTCCCCATACCTCAGACTAGGCCAATTCCTTTCCAACCTAGAAGCAATCCACTCCTCTGGGATCTCATTTTCCAGTTCTTCCAGGTTAGGCCCTGCCCCTCCCAACCCCACATTCCACCAGACTATACACCGAGGTCACCAAGATCTTCTGCCCCTCACTGCTACTTAACTGGGCCTGACAGGCTCTGGGGAACCAGGCTGGGCAATCTGCTGAGAGCTTCCTCAAGGTATGGCAACCAGACTCGGAGAGTCACGCCCCAAGGCAGCAGGGGAGGGAAGCACTTACTGTGCACTTACTGGACTGTCTGTCCGCCCACACATTAGCAGATTCTAATCAAAGGGCTGGGAACAGAACCCACAGTTCTCAGGAGCTGGCACCACAGAAGAAAGCGCCTCGGCCCCTAACAGTTTAACCCTTTTCCTGAGCATTACACATGCCTGTGCTGAAAGAAGATGATCTGAACAGAAGGGAAGAAAGACGAGGCCAACAAACCAGTTCAGATATACAAGTCCCAGCGCAGAAACAAGAGAAACACGAACCAATAATGACACCCACCTCCCAGTTTCTAAACCCATAGTCATGTACCCTAATGAGAATGACCTGGAAGGTGTTCCAGACAAGAAACTGAAGAGAACGATGGTAACTATGCTCACACAACTCAAAGAAGATAAGAATAAACTCCAAGACAATAAAAACGAAGAATGGGATGAAATTCACAAGGCATGCAAGATATGAAAATAGAATTTATTACAGAAATAGAATTACTGAAGAAACAGAAACTGAAATGATGATGGACATGAAAAACTCAGTAAGTCAAGTAAATCCTCAGTGGAAAGCCTCTCCGGCCTCCCCAGCAGAATGAATCATGTGGAAAACAGCCAGGGCTGGAAGACAAAGCACAGGAATTGGATCACTCACTAAAAGCCAGTGAGAAATTTAAAATACAAAGAATCATGACTGGGAAATGGGGGAGCTGTGGGACACCATGGGAAGACCTAACCTTTGAGTCATGGACCTGGAACAAAGAGAAAAACATTATCGCAAAGGTGTACAGGATACCTTCAATACAGTCATAGGAGAAAATCCCAGACCTAGAAATGGTGCCCATGCAGGTGTCAGAGGCCTACTGAGCACCAAACGAATCCTCTGCTAGAACAGTAAAAGCGCAGAAGAGAGAACTGGCATTGAAAGTGACAAGAGAGGAAGGCCATTCCGTTTATAAGGGTGGTCTGAGAGGAATACCCGATTAGTCAACATAAACCTTTACAGCTGGAGGAACCTGTGAAGATGTATTTCAAGTACTGAAAGACCACAAATGTCAACCATGAGCAAAACTGTTTGTCAAAGTTGAAGGAGAAATAAAATCTTTTCACAATAAAAACAGATTAAAGGGACTTGTGGCCACTCAGTCATTCCTAGGAGACCGTAAGGGGCATTTCAGTCTGAAGAGAAGGATAAACACACCCAAGATGTCACCGAGAATAAAAAAATGCCATGATAGTTAGGCTAAAGAGGTCCTAGGAAAGCACACAATCAACCAAGTGACAGGAACTAATGCACATATTTCAGGGATAACTCTCAATATTAGCAGTCTCAATTCCCTATTATAAAGACATGAACTAGCTGATTGGATTAGAAAATAGGATCCATCTCTTTGCTGCTTCCAAAACACATACCTTCCCATCAAGAACAGACACTATCTTAGGGTAGAAGGACAGAGAAAGGTACTCAAAGCAAATGAAACTAAGAAGCAAGCAGGCATAGCTATTTTGTATTTGACGAAATACACTTCAAACTGAAACTACTCAGAAGAGATAGGAAAGTCACTTCATACTTAAAGGATCCTCTGGAGCTGGAGTTACACATGGCTGTGAGTTGTCATGTGGGCTCTGGGAACTGAACTCAAGCCCTCTGCAAAAGCAGCAGGTGTTCCTAACTGCTAAGCCATCACTCAAGCCTCCCAAATCCTTACTATGAAGCTAGTATTACTCTGATAACAACACACACACACACACACACACACACACAGAGAGAGAGAGAGAGAGAGAGAGAGAGAGAGAGAGACAGACAGAGAGACAGAGAGAGACAGACGCACAAAGAGAGACAGAAAGACAGACATATACACACGGAATACTTAAAAATTAGGTTAAAACACATCATCTACTATGATCCAGGCAGCTTCATCACAGAGATAGGGATGATCCAACATATGTGAACCACTATACATAACCCACCACATAAATAGACTCATGGACCGTAACTATGATTATATCAGTATATATAGAAAAGGCCTTTGGCAGAATCCAACATTCCTTCATGATAAAGATTCTAGAAAATCTAGGGATGCAAGGGACAGACATATCTCAACATAATAATGGCAATACACAAACCTACAGTATACAAACATTCATTTGAATGTGATACAGACTTAAAAATGATCTCTGGCTCGGTGTAAATAGCAGCTCACAGAGGTAAAGCTAACTCTGCCAATTACAGAGAACACTGCTGCACTGACACAACATTCACGCCATTGGACTTCTCTGAGCTCCATTTAAAGGCTTACAGCTTTCAAGACCTTGGCCCCAGGGGAGATGAACCTGCCATTACTTTATATAAGTACAAATCTCTTACACAATAATGCTCAATTTTCTTTTTCATTCTTAAATGAAGTATTTTGCCTGCAGCAGACAAAATTTCAATTAATTTTACAATTTACCTAAGATTCTAAAAAGAATGCTCATTAATCCAAACAGCAGGATTGAATGTTTCTGAATGCATGATAGAAAGCCAAAGAAAAAGCCAAGACACTCAGCATCAAAGAAGGCAAGCCAGTCAGAGTGCTCATACCTGTTAGCATTTTCCTTCCACCCACGAAGACTGACTGCCTCACCCAGACCAGTACTTCTTTAGTGGCTGGTTGTGGATTCATGACCAGTTAGGACATCATTTGTACCTCAATGTAACTGCGAACCTCCGCCACCTTCTCATCAACCACTACACATTACATGGATTTCCCTTTTATTTCTTTCACTTACCTGGATGAATATAAAAAATAAAGTCTTAAAGGTTTATGTCTTATACAATTTCGTAGTCTCCAATCTAGCAGAATAAATAATGGCAAAATTCAATAAAATTATCCAACATTGCTTTACACAGTCTAATCAATATCTTGAGACATAGTGCTTATCTCTCAAACCAGTCATAAACAAAAACTGGCAGAAATCTAGAAAGCTATACCGCCACACTCAATGCTCTCAAAATTGTTTGCAGCATCCCCTGTCGCTAGTCAGGAGGTCAAGGCAGGACCTTCCTCATCTTGAGGAGGCAGCCATATGACCGATCTGAGCCTAGGAGATGTGGAACTTAGACTACATTCTCCCCTAGTGCTTGTTACATCAGCTGACTTAAAACTGAGCATCTTCACTGGCCATGTACATATATTCAGATGACAGCACTGGTGTGTGAAAGGAGTTAAAACAGTAGTCTATGAAAAGAGACCAAGGGGCCAGTTTGACAATCTGAGTTGAATCCTTAGGACCCGCACGGTGGAAAGGGAGAACTGTATGTCATCTTCTACCCCACACATAAAATGTTATACCATCAGGTAGGCAGGGGGCTCTAATCTAGGCTGGCAAACACATGAAAAATACATGAATTTCAATCCCCATCCTGGTGAGACATTACACAATTGTAAACCACTGAAAAATATAAACAGACACATTGCTACATTAACATTTTTCCTTTTTCTATATTAACTTTTGTTCAAAGGTTTTATATATATCAGAAAAAGAAATGGCAGAGTTCTTATTCTAGTTGAATCTGTCACCCTGTGTCACTAAGGGAGGCGCTCCACGTTCAGAAATGGCTTCGGCTGCAGCATGAGCTGCCACACTGCTCTATGTGATGTTGGGGACAGCATCAGTGATTCTAAAGTTTCGATCATGAGTGTTGTGACTCTTTACCACGAAAGGGACATCTTTCACAGGAACCACAGAGCAACGACCCTCTATCTTATTTAAGTAGACACGGAACCATATTGTCCCATGGAAGGATACTAGCTTATTGGTTGAATATAAAAACTTAGAAGTTTGGCAGGGCCCTAGTGCCCTGTTTAAACACTTGCTTGGCAGTTCAGGCTACATGTCACCCACAATATACTTGAACGGGTGTCTCATACATGATGCTCGTTCTAGTCTGCTCTGCTGGGTCTCCCAGGGTCCGAGCCTGCCTTCCTCCAGCTTTCTCGGCTAGTTCCCTTTCAACTGGCTGGAAACAACCTGTCTTCCCAAACCTACAGCATGGAGCAGTTTCAGGATCCTTCGATTCTTTCTTCACAGTGCTGAGGACTTGGAACACTCCTCAGAGAGGACACAGGCTGACGAGAAAGAACAGTCAGTTCTCAGGCATGCTGATTTGCCTGGTCAGTATTTTTAAAAGATCATCAAGAAGTACGGCTTTATGGCTTCTTGTGAAAACCAGCTCTGGCCACTCTGGACTGCCTACAGGAGCTGAGCAGACCCTGTTGGGAGATGGGACATTCCGCCTAGCTTTCCACTGCCTCTTCCCCACTCAGTCACTTCTCTTATGAGCCCACAGGATCTAAAATGGTCTTTTGCCTTTTCTTCTGTATTTTCTGTCACCTCTTGTCCACAGTATCTAAGAAACTGATCTTAAAGGACTTGCCCCCAAGGATGATGTGATCACCACTACTCCCAACTTTCCCTTACTGCTTGGTTTCATGACCATCCGGATCTACAACTGTGAAAACTGTTCAGACAGCACAGAGAGACCATTCATTTTTATTGGTAGTCCAGTGGCATTCTGAT
This sequence comes from Ondatra zibethicus, assembly GCA_004026605.1. Lineage (NCBI taxonomy): Eukaryota > Metazoa > Chordata > Mammalia > Rodentia > Cricetidae > Ondatra > Ondatra zibethicus. Next base: position 18,722 of record PVIU01010248.1, read on the forward strand.
TCTCTGACCAATAAATCTCCTGTCGCCTCCTATAGGCACTCCTCTCATTTAGCAACTGTGTCATTGTTTGGCAACACCCAACTTGGTGGCTAGCATTTGCTCCAGGTCTTGCCTCGTTTAGCAAGGACATTCTAAGCCAAGTGATGGTTGATGGCCACAGATACCAGACGATGCCCAAATAAAGAGTTCTCGCTTGCTGTGACCACAGACTGAAATACTTGCTATTGCATTAATGAGTGGCTCTCAGGTAACTTATTTTACCTCAGAGCAAGCACCCACAGTGATCCTCACATAAGTCCTGTCTGTGTACATAGCAGCCTTGCCCAGGGTCCCTTGAAAGGGCTCCCAATTTCACAAAAGTCCTCCCTTTCCACTGAAGTCTTGTTCCATGTACATTTCCCCTTATGCATTTGGAAGCAAAAGGAAGGCAGACTGCTCCCTCACGTACAGGCCCTGTGACTTTCTCTTCTGACATCTGAAGACAATTTCTATTTCCCCCAGCTCAGGATTCCTGACTGGATAACACTCAGGTAGAAGTTCTGAGGTTTCAGTTCAGAAAATGGAGGAGTTATATACAAAGATAACCTTTTTCCCAAGAGGGATATCAGGGGTCTAAGAAAAACAAATTTGCTGCACTTTTGAGCATAAAAACCAGATCCGTCCCAACTCAAGGCACTGAATATCCTTGCTTCACACGTGGGTCTGGTGTAGACTGTGTTCTTCTTTACAGTGAGGAACACTGTAAGGATCATAGTGTATCGGGAGTTACATCTCTGAACAGCATTTATTGTTCAGAGATATGTTAGTAGAATATTATTTTAAGGTGTATTACTTTTGTTTTTGCTCTGGATCATTTGTTTAATGATGCAGACATGTGTTTGATTAAATAAAATTCACCTGCGATCAGGAGGCTGCATCAGCAACTAGCTGATAAGAAGTGGGAGGGGGAGCCAGGTGGAAAAAGGGTTGTTCAGGAGAGGTGAGAAGCAGGAAGGCTTTTGGAGCTACGCCAGGAGAGGAGGGGAGCTACTTGCTATTCAGCCTCTCTGAGGAGCAGAATTCTACCTCAAACCGTGAGTCTTGAGGTCTTTAGAGGGACAGAGATTTAGTTAAGTTCCCTTAGTAGCTTTGAAAGAGTCGGTGTGTGTGGGACCAGAACTCCCTCAGCCTGTGGCCCTCAAGGCCTAACTGCTGATAGTGGTAGAGCTGCAGTTGCTGGTTGAAACAGTGGTGGATTAAAAGGTAGCAACAATTTTAAAAAGAGGACAACAATATGGGGCAGGTTAGATGGCTCAGTGTGTGATAATACTTGTTGCCAAGACTGACACCTGGACTCACATGGTGGAAAGTGAGAACTAACTCCAAGTTGTCCTCTGACCTCCACACATGTGCTCTGGTACGTGTGTATGTATATACACGTGTATATACACACATGCAACAACAACAACAAAGCAAAACAAACCTCAACTTCCTTATTTAAGAAAGAGATTAATATGAATTTTAAATTCTATCTACATCCTAAGAACATGATACTTCTGAAATGACAGATTATCATTTTATCCCTTAAGATTTTATCCCTAACTCACAGCACTGTGATGAAAGATGGGATGTATCATAGAAGTTTTGGAGTTCAATTCCTTCTTTTAATTTTTTTAAAAAAGAAAATCATGTACAGCATTTCTTCTGGGCAATCTGGCCACGCATACTTCCACTTAGCTTTTTCTGGGCTCCCCATCTCTCATGCCCCCTGGGAGATTCTCTAGAGGTTACACTTAGGATGGATACAGGCATCGTCTTCAAAGACCTGATGTCCAGACTTTTGAGCAATAATCATGGTTCTGGTTATAAAATTACAAGTTCTATAATAAATAATGGCTGCTCACTACAATCTTTCCTTAAGGACTCGGTCCCGTCAGCATCTGCTCCATTGAAATGTCCAGGAGACAGCATGAGCTCTCGGGGTTGCAGTCCAGAATGAGCAGCAGCAACAGCTGCCGTGAAGTCTGACCCTTGGTTTTAAAGTCATATTAGAGGAAAAGTGTTGAGCTTCTGAAGACCTGAACGAGATGGGTAGCCAAGCGAGCTCCTACTGCACATAGTAGCAGGCAACCCAGACCCTCGGGGCAAGTACCTTGAGAGAAGCTAATGCTAAAGAAACGCGAGAGGTGCTAAATGAAATCAGAGCTGAAGAAATCACTCATGTTTGCTCACTGGTTCACGCATTCATTCCAGCAGCCTTTTCTCTGTATCGCGCGCCTCTGAGGAGGCATGAAGCCACAGCTGAGGGAAAGAGGCATGTTCCTATGTTCCTGCGCGCCTCTGAGGAGGCATGAAGCCACAGCTGAGGGAAAGAGGCATGTTCCTATGTTCCTGCTCGCCAAGCTCACAGCCTAGTCTGCTAGTCTGTTTTTTTTTTTTTTTTAATAAAGATTATATACAGCAGACAAATGACAGTAATCTCGGTGGGAATCTACCTAACTGAGCAAATTCTCAAGCAACACCATGACCTCTTGGAACCTTCCAGGGTGATTATGATGGGGCATTGCAGCATGCAGTACTACGGTGATGCCAAAGGAATGCTCTCCTAAGAGAAAGTGTTGAACGCTCACAGCTGTCACTGTCTACACAGAACTGAAGGAATGCATTCTGAGGGTGAAGGGTAAACCCCTCTGCACAGCCACAGGGCAAAGCTTAGGAATCACCACCAGTTAATTAGGAAAGTAACATTTGAGAAACAAAGAAGCAGAAAGACTGGGAACAGGCTAAGGCTTCCATCCAATGCCCTTACGGCCAAAGGCATCTTACCCATATTTAAGCATATTTAATGCAAAGTAACAGTGGGACTTGAATACTGCAAAATTCAGCACCTGGGGCCTGTGCTGTGTAATCACAGCAGCCCCCACATTTCCCACTGCTGTTCTGAAGACCCGGGTGTTCGCACAGGTAGTAAGAAGAAAATTCCATCACAACACCCCCAGAACAATCTGCTGTTGACAGAATGCCTAATGACTGGATTTTCAACAAAGTTTTTCCAGTTATGATCTTGCCTGATAATTTGGTTGAAAGAATGATGTAATTTCAGAAATTGCTCCCAAGAAGTCATAAATTCCAATCCACTGCATCCTTAGGCCTGACTAACTACACTTATGATCCTATACCATCTATAACTTACTTTAAAATACTATTGATTTCAAACATTTTTCCATGAGCCCATACAAATACATTATATCTAAGATCATCTAGTTACATTTACATCCAAAAGAAACAAAACCAAATAAGATAAACAATAAAAGACAAAGACACTGGTTTTGTTTTTTAACAACCCACTGACAGCTCAGATCTGTGATTATAAACAAACTGTACCAACCACACCATGAACTCTGCACAACCCGACACTCAAGAGAAAAATCAACTGTACCGACCACACAATGAACTTCTGCACAAGCAGGCAATCAGGGATGACCACTCAGGCAGTGGTTGTAGCACAAGCAAAGGATTTCATCAGGGCTCTAACTCCAGAGGCAAACACATCTAATCTGCACCTAAAAGCATCAGCCTTATTTCCTCCAAGGGATCATCTACAAGCAGTCAAATGGGTTCTAAACAAACTGCTCAGGGGAAGTACACAGAAAAGCTCAGCCACCCTGTAGGACAGGAGTGCCATCACATCCTGGCAATCAGCAGCTTGTTCCCCTTGGAAATAAATCCAAGACTACAGTGTCTCGTTGTTATTCTTTGTTTTGCTTTAAGATAATTATCAAGCTTTCAATGAAGCCCATGGTGACCTTGAGCTCATTAAAATCCTGCTGCCTCAGCCCCTAAAGTGCTGGGACCACAGGCATGAGCCACATTGCCTGGTTCTGTCTTCAGGTCTTCTTCATCAAACACCACTTGTCTTAGACCTCTTGGGCTGTGGGAACTAAACACTTCAATAGAAACTCATCACAGTGCTGGAGGCAGAGAAGTTCAAGATCAAAGCATGCCAGCTGAGGAACAACTCCTCAGAGGTGGCATCAAGTCCCAAACAGACAAAGGTTCTGTCATGTGACTTTGGGGCAGGGGACACTATTCATCCATACAGGAAGAATATCAACTAATCAAAGAAGGAATTCTCTGCAAGTCAAGCTTGGTAAATCAATGAGTTACTGGGGTTACATATTAGAGCACGAGTAACTCAAATAGAAGTCCCTTGGGCACCTTGGGGACAGCCACACTACTACAGTCTCACCCCAGACAAGAGTTCAGTCCCGGGAAGAGGTGCCGCCTAAGGATCTCAGGAAGGCCATCGGCCTCCTGTCCTGCCCTATTCCCTCCAGGACGGAATGTAGACTAGCTCATCTTGATTTTAATCTTGATCTTGTGAGGGTCTCGTGAGTGGTCACAGCAGCTCAGAATCAAGATGACCATGGTCATGGCCAGCATGGAGGAAAGAGCTCCACGGCAGGATCCTTCATGCTCAGACAGAAGTTCCCACGCAGAGTTGTTGAGTACCAGGAGGACCATCACCTGGGGCCTATCTGTCAGACAAGTAGGATGGCAATCCAGTAGGAAAAGGTCCTAGGGAAGGGGTACAGGGAGTCATTATGGGTTTTACTTTCCAAACACAAAACGATGGGGAAAATGTAAAATATCATGCGATGTGGGATATGTGAGAATACACATGTGTCTACTCTGCTTTCCTGAATGTAAGTGCTAGTCATCTGTGAGGTGATGACACATGCTGAGGTTATTATATGCTGAATGTCTGAGACATGTGAACCCCTGAGCGGCTGAGGAGAACCTCTGACCTCAGCACCTAAGCAATTACTCTCTAAAGTGAGAAAAAAAGCCCTAGGTTACAGACGCAGAGGGAAGGGACATTTACTCTTGATAAATTGACATATCAACCAAAGCTTAAAGAACTAGCTGGCCAAAGGGAAGAATGGGGTAAGGAGGTGTTCCCAAGGAAGAGAATCCTTTCTATTAAATGGAGAAAAAGACAATTAAAAATTGAGAGAGGAGCCGGGAGGTGGTGGCGCACGCCTTTAATCCCAGCACTTGGGAGGCAGAGGCAGGTAGATCTCTGTGAGTTCGAGGCCAGCCTGGTCTACAAGAGCTAATTCCAGGACAGCTAGGACACAGACAAATCCTGTCTCGAAAACAAAACAAAACAAACAGACAAACAAACAAAAGAGGCAGATGTGATACACACCTATAATTGTACGTATGTATGTATGTATCACTTGGGAGGTGATGGCAGACCTCAAGCTTCAGGCCACCCTGGGCTGTGTTGTGAGCCCTGGCTATCTAACAATGTTCTCCTATGCCCTCACAGAAGAGAAACAGAATAGATGCGGCAATAAGGATAGGGCAGGAAAATGCCAGAAGAATAACTGACTGAATTAAAATTTAACACTTTTAATCTCTCCCTAAAGGTTACAACACTATTATGCCAGCTGTGCTATTATGACACTGTTATGCCAGCTAAGCTATTCCAGGAACCAGCTATGATGTGTATTTCATATTGGTGACTTGAAGCATTGCTTTTCGTCACAGAGCTAGAGGGAGTTTGTATCCAGTTAGTGCTCACCACATGACTACTAAACTAGAAAGTTCAGGTTAACCCTTTTCTTTGTTTACTTTTCCAATCCCATCTCCCCTAGATTAACTTTTCAATGAGCATCTACATCTTGGTTCTCCATCTTTGATGCAATGCAGCCTCAACTTTGTCAAATTTTCCATACGGTTGTCCAGGAGTCATCGCTGTAAAAAAGTAATGATGGTCAAGCTTTAGCTACGCCACACCCATCTGGAAGGCTGGTAAGAACAGAAGGTCCTTGGCTCCCCGCTCAGTGTCAGTTCTAGCTTGGAGTGGGGACTGGAGATTTGCACGTCTCTATTGTCCAGGTGACGCAAATGCTAGACCTCTGAGACCACACTGTTGGACCAGAGCCCCATGTGCCAGGGAACCTGAGTAAAGGGACCAGGAAAGCGCAGCTGCTCTCAACTCTTCATCAAGGTAACAACAGTCAGCTGTCCAGATATAATTGAGTCCAGGGTTGGAGCAGAATTGTATTTCTAACCATTTTGGAAAAGCGGCATTCCAATCTTGCTGTCTGAATTTACTGTGAACTAATAGGATTCTACTGGCAGTCTATAGCTAACTTGATGAAGAGTGCCAAGTAGTTTTAGGTTTTCAAAAATGGCTCGCAAGAAACATCCCCTGGAAAGAGCACTGAGCCTCTGAAAGCCTCTAAAACCCATCTAGTCCCGCGGCTGTCAGTCCGATCAGACAGCCTTATCTTCCAGAATGATCTAGTGAACCAATAAGCTCCTACAGGGGCTGAAGGGATTTTAACAACAGCAACAATGTTTTCCTTTAAAACACACCAAATAGGTTTCAAAGTAGTGAGAATGGAAATAATAAGCAACTACAGTGCACTTCATCAACAAAGGCAATGTTTATATAGGTTATGCTGCATCTTCTGTAAATCGGTGGGAGTATAACTGATGACTGGTTCCGCACCATCGCTGGGAAATTTACCACTCAACATATGGATTCCACACCAGCATCACATAGTAATCACATTATACCAACTCATTTTATAGCCAGTCTATACACATACACACACACCCAAAACAACAAAACCCCACAAAAATGTGATTTTACACTTCTCTCAATTATAACAATTCATTTTAGTAAATGGTTAACAAAGATGTATCAAAGGTTTCTATAAACTGACCAAAATATTATATCTAATTATAACAGCAGCTGGTATTCACCAGTCCTTAGAGGGCAGCAGGTCCTCGTTACTTTTTAAACCCAATCAGAAGATTGGTGAAAATGAACCATAGGAGCTAAGCAGTTTGCTGCTATCACTTCTAAGCAGTCAGTCAGGATATTTCCACCATGCTTGTTCCCTTTCATTGTAGATCTGCCTAAGAGTGACCACTAATAACCACATAACGGAGTCAATGCTAGGCTGTCTTCACATTTTTTCTACCAACACCATTAATCCCAAACTAAGCAGCTACATTCTTTGCCAAAATACCACAACAATAGTCTCTAGACCACTGGCTAATATTCTTCCCCAAGACCTCCTGAGCCAGTCCATCACTGCTCTCAGTACCACCGTATTGCATTCTCCTACTAGTAGGGACCATTAAGTCCCACTTAAAATGTTCAACTTCTTTCCTAATCCAAAACCCCAAAGTCCATATTTTACTAGTAAGCTACATGGCCTGTCAAAGCAATACCTGACTCTTGGAACCACCTATTGGGAAACAAACTAGAGTCTGTTCATATTGACATCGTCCACATGCCGAGACTGTGTGAGGCTGAGTGTCAGAGCAGGTGACTAATTCATCTGAGAGAGAGCATTTCAAAACACCACAGTATTCAGGTCATGACGGAGCTAGTGCTGATTGATTTTAGTCAGATTTACATGTAACATGAGAGCAAAAGATAGAGTGGAAGGATGTAAGCTCACACTTTGGCCTGGGATGAAGCATGCATGCATGAAGTTTTGACCAGGAGAAGGTGATTATTAAAGAGATTAGAACTATCAGAAAAACAAGTTACTTGTAGCAAGACAAGTAGAAAGCCGTCTGAAGGTTATCTTAGAACTCAGTATGACTCCATCTGTTATAGATCATGAGAGTGTAGAAGTATAAATTTATTTCAAAGACTTAGTTTGGGAAGATAGCTCCAGGGAATCCTCCTTGTACAGGGACTTATAGGGAACTATCTCCCTGGGAGGCATTCAAAGGCACTAGCAGCTGAAGTTTTAGGGTGACCCAGGGGGACACAGTTTACATTATCAGCAGACCAATGCAAGTTTTACAGGCATGTATAATGTAAGAGTTACAGGCTAAATCACAGAAACTTGCACCCAGATGTCAAAGACAAGGCCAAGAGTGCATGGGAGGACTGAAGTAGCAGGCAGTGTGGGACGCAGTGAGGCTGAGCTAAGGCTCCAGTGGAAACCCCAGGAATTTACATACATAAGGAATATGAAATATCAGCTAAGAAAGTCCACAGGTGGCGAGCAGAGGCGCAACAGAATCACTAATACAGAAGGTTAAATACATTGGCCTGAGTTCACATACCGAGTATGTAACAGCCAGGATCTGACTGGCCTCCAGAGACTGTTTCTAATAGATCGAAATCACCTCTAAAAAGAAGAAAAACTAAAAGCAGAATAAGAAAGACGGAAGCTTAAGATAGAAGCTGCAGGAATAAAAATCTGCTAACAGATTCCTCCACACTATGGAAAGAGATGAAAAGTGTCTTTTCCTTCCGGGCAGTCAGTGTTAAACTACAGTGCAGAACCTCTAAGTGAGCCAGTTTGAAATTCAGGGTTGTTTCTCTTTATTCATATTTATTTTCATGGCACTGGGGAATCAAACCTTGGACCTGAAACATATACAGATGCACAGTCTCTGAACTTCACCCTATTCTGTTCACTCAAAAATAGAAAGTTTTATTTATCTTTATTTTGTGCGTATGGGTGCATGTATGTATGTGTACCGTGTGCATGCTGTGCCCTTGCAAGCTGACAGGGTGTTGGATCTCCTGGAACTGAAATTACAGACTGCTGTGATCTGCCATATGCATGCTGGGAACAGAACTCACATGCCTCTGCAAGGGAAGGAAGTGCCCTTAGACTTGGAGCCATCACTCTAGGCCCCCATCTACTTTCTCTCTCTCTCTCTCTCTCTCTCTCTCTCTCTCTCTCTCTCTCTCTCTTTCTTTTTTAACAAACACAATTTAGATCCTGAGATCTTCACTGAAGAAAGTGTAATTAAAGAGGGCTGAGATTTTTAGCATGGCCTTAATGATAGGGAGCGCTATAGAAAAGGTAACTCTTCTGTGGGACCAGCTCATGTAATTAGAGGTGCTTCTGACACGAAATTTGTTGATTTGCACTAAACTTTTAGGAGGCAGCTAAAGGGTGTCTCAAAAAGGAAGGGTATGTGAATTTACAAATGCTCTAAAGTGGACAATAGCGGTTACTAAAGCCCCCAAATCAAACCTTGGCACCTGTGCCGTCTGTGCTTGTTGGCCTCATGCTACCTGCTGTGCTGCTGCTTCTTCTCCTGTGCTGCCCAGGGGAACCTGGACACCTTGCATTCTTCCATGGCATTTCACCCAGTTCACTGAGCAAAGTCTCTAACCCCTCTCTCTCTTTTTACAGTGTGGGGCTCAAACCGAGGGCCTCACACAAATCTGGGAAGAAGTTAAAAGTTATCTGAAAACAAATCTGAGCTCTGTGTAAGGCCAGCTACGCCATCACACCAGGACACTGCACAGCATCATGACCACGAGGTGCACTGTGCGTGTCAGCAGGGCTGGTGTAATTGCTGTTCTGCACTAGCAAACTCGGGGATCTTCAGACCAGAGGAACACACCAGTATCTGTAATCATTGCTTCACACAACCTCATTTCCTTCTTATAAATTAATGAGACAGACATATCACTCATTACAAAGGCTAGAGGGTTAGTGACCACATCCAGATTTGGAGAAATTTGGGATTCAAACTGGTTACACTGTCTTGTACAACTTCTCATCTGTAAAATCTTAAAATGCAAGAGATCCCAAGGACATTGTATAGTGTCTTGGTTATTTTTCTATAGGTATAACAAAACACCATGACCAAGACAACTTATAAAAGAACATCTTAGATTTTGGGCTCACAATTCCAAAGGTTTAGAGACTATGACCATTGGCAGGGAGCATGGCAGACATGGCAGTAGAGTAGTAGATGAGAGCTCACATTTGATCCACTGGCATGAGGCACAAAGAACTAAACGGAAATGGTATGGGCTCTTAAAACATCATAGTTGGAGTCAAGTGATACACCTCCTCCAACAAGGCCACATGACCTAATCCTTCCCAAGCAGTTCCACCGACTGGGGACCAAGTATTCAAACACATGAGCCTATGGGTGCCATTCTCATTCCAACCATCACATATAAGAAACTACCACTGAAAGGTATTTTTAAAAACACATAGGTTACAACAGCATTAGCTGCCAGTCAAGTCCTGCCTTTGTTTCACATTATTCAGAATCAGAAAACAACTTCACAGTGGAGTCAAAGTGTAGAAGGGAGATTTTATAACCAAGTGGCTCAGTTGAGCATAGCTGCAGAGTTAAAGCCCAGTAACAGCTCAATAACCTGAAATGCCATAGCATGACCTGACAGTGCTGGAAAGTGATGAAATGCACAGGCAAATTCTTTGTTCTTGTTGCCACAAGAGTTCAGAATATAAACATACTAAGCTAGGCAAATGTTTGGATGCTACAATTGACAATTATTTTCAACACAAAGCACAGAAATCAGGTTTTATAATAATGAAGAATGCTGATTTCAACAAAAATATGTGCAAAGAAGATACTTGGGGTTATAAATAGAATCACTAACAACAGTTTTAAGGAAACATTAGGAAGCCTCAATCCATTACTTACACAATTTTAAACGCTGGATTTCTAACAGTTATCACAGTGTTACATTCATGCAAAAAACAACAAAATGAACTCATGGCTCCTGGTTTCTACTAATGTAGAAACAATTAGGTTATCGAATAGAGCTTAGTAAGCTAAGAGTGTGAGCTCTGAGTAGTGAGGCTCAGTGATTATTATCATTACAGAAATAATCCATTGAGTAGAAAATTTTTGTCATTGTTTGTTTTTTGAGACAAGATCTCACCAAGTAACTCCAACTAGTCTGGAACTTCTTATGTAGACCAGGCTAGTCCCAAACTCACAGAGATCTGCCTTCCTTTGCCTCCTCAGTGTTGGGATCAAACGTGTGCATGAACTTTTGATAAATGGACAAGTGTCATGTCATAAAAACAAATGGAAATGGTGGAATGGGAGAGTATTCAGAAGCTGTTATCAAACTGTTATCAAACTGCTATCAAACTGCAGACAGATAAAAAGCCAGTGTTGAACATGTACTGGTAGAAATATTTCTCATACAGTATGCCAGCACACGGAATCTCACTCCTCCCAATTTGCATTCGATGGTTTTGTGCAGATGCAATCTCTGATGCTCTCTTAGAAAGAGGTGTCCAAGGAGCAGCATGGTGTGAACAAGCAGCAGCAGAAGGCTCTGCCTCAGGACCACAGTCAGGAGTTCTCACCCAGAACCTGCCTGTCTGTGTAGGAAAAGAGATGGCAGAGGAACACAGCACACAAAAGACACAGGGGAGTGTTTTGCTTCTTCTCTTGAATAGAAACATAAGGTACTGACTGTTCTATTTTCAAAGACGCTAATGTCCTGTATCAGTCACATGCATTCCTTGGGAGTTATAATGTTGTCTGTTATGTTCTAGCCTACAGTGCTATCTAGGAAAAACCAACAATGTCCACAGAGGGCCAGCAAAGAACTCTTCAAGACAACAGCACCTTTGTCAGACAAACAGAACAGGTCAGTGTTGGTAAGGAATGGTGAAGGACTCACCTTACTGCACGCTAGAAAAGAAACACAGAACACTTGAAGGGTGTGAAGGTTTTATCTGCTTATGCAGTCACTGTGAAGTCCTGCCTAAGGCCATTTGTCTGAACCGTGAGAAAGTACTATAAAACACAAGTTAAGTGAAATTTGCAAAAAGTCATTACATTTCTTCTGGAAATTAATTTTAGTTTTCTCATGCTTTTTTTATTTTGGCTAATTTTATGAATTTTTGTATCAGTTTGATTCTGAGTAACTATCTGCATAGTGAGATCTAACATCTCCCAGGCAGTCTGCTGCTCACTTTCTACAGGTAGCACCAACCTTTCACTACAGTCAGGCATCCTCTCTTCCCTCTTCCCCAGCAGCCTGAGGCACAGGGATGGGGGTGGGGCATCCATCCACACAGGGCCACTGTGAGGGGGACTCACATTGAGCCTTCAGGTGAGTGTTCTGAGGTGAAACGGGGGAAGGCATTCTGAAAAATGATGAGAGTAAAAATAAGCCCTGGTGCTGAGCAGTCCCACAGCTGAGAGCTGAGGTACTGGATACTCAGAGGAAGACGTCACGTGAAGCCTTCTGTAAAGCCTTCTGTAAGCACCTAAAGAAAGGCAGTCATTTGTGTTGCTTACACAATTTCCAAACTAAAGATGCCAAAAATCTTCAAGGCACGTGGCTAAAGTACTTATTTCCAAATACTGAATTTGAGTTCCTCAATGAAAATTTATCAAACTTAACATTTCTTACTTAGGAGCAAGACGGCTAACTTATTGGAACTAGGGCATTTCAAAGCATTCTGAAGGGTTCCTCCTCTTTCTTTCCCCCAATTGTGTTTTCTGTGACAAACCTGCCCTGAAGCACCTATGACCACAAAGGAGGGCTCTTTTCTATTCTGGCACCACCTGGAATCTGCTCTTCAATACCTCAACTAAGAGAGCTAAGGCTCTCTGCAAAGAGACGCAGCAAGATGACATCATCAAACAGTGCTGAGTAGGAGAATAAAAAGAACACAAAACTGGAAATCAGTCCCCAGCAGCAATGGCTTTCTCTAGCTGTGTCTCAGAACTACTTTCCCGGAAGACAGCACTGAGCAGCGGGTGAAAGGGAGTAGGAAAGGAAATGGGAAAGGAGGGTGAGCAATAGCAGATTTTTACTGGGAACAGCTGAGAGCACAAGTTTGGAACCCACTGGACCATGGTTCAAATAAATCCCACAATTTCACCCCATTAAGGACAATCTAACCCTGAGTGAGTTCTCTCTGAGCCTTGATTTTAACATCTGAAAAATGGAACTGATCAATTGTACCCAGGAGGGGTTTGAGGATTAAATCCCAACACCTAAGACATGTGCTTAGCAGGGTAGTTGGCACACACTGAAGTGAATCAAGAACCAGTAGCTGCCACTGCTACCCAGGTCTGGGTGGCTTCCTCGTGTGTCTTAGCTGGCCCACCAAGGGATGTGGGACTGCTTCCTGCCCACTCCCCAGGCCTCATCTTGTGCTAGTTTTTCTGTATAATGGGCCTGGTTCCTTCTGTTGCCCATGGAGAAGAACAGGTCCACTCTAGCTGGCTCTCCTGCTTAGGATGTTCTATGCAGAGATAGCAATGGGACTGTTTTAAGAGACTCAGACTGTGGCTTAAAATCTCAGTTCTGAAGGAGATCTTCTAAGACTGAGTGCTGTGTTTTGTCTGAGGTATATCAAAGGCTTTCATGTTGAAAACCTGCTCTAGTTGGTTGTGCTCCTGATAGGTGACTGAATCATGGGGTTGTCCCCTTCATCAATGACTTCATGCTGAATAGTCTAGTAGGAGATGGGGCCAGAGGGATGAAGGAAGTCACTGGGGGAGGGACTCTAGAGATATTCCATTGCCCCTGAATGCTTCCTGCTCTTCTCTCTGCCACTGGCTGCCATGAGGTACACAGCTCTGTTTGGTCATGTTCTCTTCACAGGGATGTTCTGCTGGCTTCAGGTTCAAAGCCATGGAGCCAGCCCAACTGTGGACTGGATCTTCTAAGCCATCTGGCAAAACACACTTTCTCAGTTGTTTCTTTTGAACACTTCATCATAGTAACAATAATAAGACCTAACATACTAACCATCCTCAGAAATTATCTCAGCCATTTGCCAGCAGAACCATGTTTCAATTACCTACTTAACACAGCTGCACACCTGACACTCTTACTGGATCAGTATGTCTTCACACTTGACTATAGATTTACTGTAGACTTGTCCATAGATGGGTCCTTAGCACTTAGGAGAAACTAACTGGGAAGGCGGTAAGTCTGAACCTATAAGGAGATGGGTTGGAGGTATTAGATGTTACTATGATTTGACAGAGGGTTTCATTCTGTGCAGATGGACCACAATGAGTTTCTCTGCCTAAATAGTACTGACTGGCACAGAACAAGTAACCAAGGAGAAACTCATTTACTCCACATCCACCCAGAGATCTTGGGATAGATTTCAGAGGTAATTATTAGCAATTTGTTCTAAGTCACAGAATGCATAAAACCAACTACTATTTTCCAACTACAAGTTAAATAAATTGAATTTTTCATTCTATTGCCCCCCCCACTGGACATATGTTACTAAGGAATAATCCCTTTGTTCACTGTTTTGTCACTTGAATTTGTTTAATAAAATGCTGATTGGCTGGATGCAGAGGGAGGAGGAGATGAATGTGCCACGCCATGTGTCAGAGTGCAAGTAGAATATGGATTAACTTAAGTCTCAAAGTTAGCAAGCGACAAGACCAAGCTATCAGCTGAGCATTTACAAGTAGTATTAAGCCTCCGAGTCAATTAGCTGCAAAGCAGCCACTGGGTAATACCCAGTGGACAGGACAGTAACGTCCATTTACAGTATGTGGCTTATTAGACAAAAATCAGCCAAATATTTGAATCTGTAAGGATACTCATGTTTTCCTTTGATAGGTACAAGACTGTCCAACTTGGCAGTTTGGCAAATCAGTGTCTATTAAACAATAAGCTGAGAATCCTGCTACACGACACTGAATATTTCCTAAGAGTCTATGTACAACATTCTCCTTAGGTTTGAGTGTGGCAAGAGCACTGCTCTTGGCATTTGCTAGCGGATCAGCAGTAGTTTGGGGTGAAGGGATGGGAGCAATAACAAACGGTTAACAGACACAGGGTGATGGTGTTCCCCACAAGAACCATGCACCAATTAACAAAATCCCAATGCCAGGCTTGGAAAGCCTCCCTTTGAGTTGTTGGCTGGGGCTTTGTAACACTCTCCCAAATCAAAATGGGCTGTTACCATCACCCTTGGTTGCCTTTCATAATTTAAATGTAAGACCTTAGGGATTAAGACACCACATACTTTGGACACAGAACCTGGATGAGTAAAGCAGGAACTGACCTAGGAGCCTCTGCCTTGAGGACTGCTCTCTCACAGTACTGGGAGGTGCTAACAGTAATGCAAGCTGAAAAGGGAGAAGACAATGGGAAGTCCTCCCCAGCTGTAAAGTCCTGAGCCACATGATTGGCCTGGTAAGACAGTCCCAAGAGTGCGACAGTGACACTTACATCCTGGAGGTAACCAACAACTATCAAATTAGACTCAAGGCCTGCTCAATGGGAAGGAATTCACAGTTGGTACTACAAACCTAGTCCATACCTGTGGCTTAAACCCTAACCTCATTTCAGGACCCCAAAAATCGACTTGGGAGCAGGTTGTTGGATCTTTGCCCCTCTTTCCAGGGGCCATAATGAATAAATCTCCATTTTCTGCCTTCATTATTAATTTGGCTCTTTTGATTGGCTTATGGGCAGCCAAACCTGACTCATGGGAAGGACACAGTCACTTCATGAAAGTGAGGATAGGTTCATCAACTGTTTATGTGGCAGCCCCTTCTCTTCCATTTTAAGCAATGAGTTAGTACAAATAAGCATGCTTCATCTTCATGATGCAAATAACTGAATTATAATGTAAAGATATCACTTCCTGTGAGATGAAAACGTGCTGTGTATATGGTTTGCTCAATGTTTAAATGCTTTTATGCTAAAATTTTTGTTTTAACTTTCAAATTGAATATACACAGCTTTTACTTTTATTTATGGGAAAGTTTGTGTCTTACTACTTTTCTCATAATTGCATTGAAGAAAGTGTTTGATGCATTAACTCTTGGTTTTTGGATTGACTTGGAGGTTTAAATGTAGCCAGGTTTTAAGAAACAAGATACTGTGTCCGGTGTGAAGACGCAGCTAGAAAACACTGTTTTCAGGACTCTGGAACCTCCTGCCTCCTGGCAGCCAGGTCAAATTTGTAACAACTTTCTGAAAGCATACAAAGCGGGAAATAAAAACCCAAACTGTCTATCTGTAAGTGAGCTAAGTACACTTTGGAGAAATGCAAGGAGATAATGGAATCCAGCAGGTTTCAGAACACAGTACAAACCTCTCCTGAATTTTCTAAATTTTTGAAAATAATTCAGTCATTGAGGGAAAGAAAGTTCCACCATATATTAGACGCACAATGCCTGGCTGAAGCAGCCGTGAAATAATACAAACATTTTGTCCCTGGTAATTATGATAATAGTGAACACTGAGTGTGTGTTATAGGCCAGGGATTATTGTAGAGATGTCACAGCTTTGGTCATATTTACTCCTATTAGAAGGCACCATGGATACTTCCATTTTATAGAGAAACAAAGACACTAACAAGCTAATTTGCCTACTGAATGGAAGGGCAGTTTTCACCCTAACTGTGGTGTCTGACAATCATGATCTTTCCCTGAAGCTTTGCTGTTTCACTGCAGCTACTAGACAGTAAGATGCTGACCCATAAAACTCACGTGAGGGGGTCCACATATTTTATAAAGTGTCTGAAAATGAGAAGTTTGGTCTTGGCCTAATTTCTAAGTAGTTTATTTCGGGACTAAGAGGGATTAAATCCAGAGGCATTTGTATGGTAACCAAGCGCTTCATTTTGTTTTATTTTTTCCCATATTTACCAAATCTTGTAATTTTATCTCATAGTGACAGACTCTGGGTAGGTTACCTAGCCTGGCCTTGAACTTATAACTCTCCTGTCTCTGCCTCCAGAGAAGCAGGGCCACCAAGCTCAGCTTTAAGTTCCAATGTTTAAAGCATAAATTGTGATAGTTTAGATTCTGAAAATATTCTAGTCATTTACAGAAAGAAAGTTCTGCCATATATGAGAAGAAATGTTCTTAATTATAGTCATTATGCTAATCTGTGAAATAATTAAATATAAGAGACAAATTTTAAAGTCTTAAAAAGCACCGCTTTCTGGCAGCAGCTCAGTCAAGGCAGGATCACAGACACCAGTATGGCCCTGGTGGCAGTATGGATACCAGCATCTGTGTGGCTGTCAGAAACCCTGCTGCCACTGGCTGCTGCTATGGCAAGGACGCTTCTTTTACAGTGCTGTCCATGACTGCAGACTCGTAACTGAGAATGAGAGCCGCTGAAGGCTTCTATGACAACCTCCCCCCACTTTGAAAAACAAGCCAACAAAAAACAGTTCCCACAGGAAGTTACTAAAGAGAGTCCTTAAAAGTTGTCATAAAATGTTGAAGAGTAGCTCCTCACAGTTGATGGCTTCTGGCAGATGGTGGGGTGGGGAAGGGCTCAGTTTTCTCTAAGGGGCTGGCCACTAGGAGTTAGACCACGCCCCAGTGAGTATATGAGCAATATAAATTGGACTTGGTGGGTTTGCTTTGTTTTGTTTGCTTGCTTGTTTTGGGGACGGCTCAAGGATGGGAAGGTAGAATTGGGATGAATGGGAATTGAGTGTACTCAGGGTGCATTGTACGAAATTCCCAAATAATTAATAAAAATATTATGTTGGTGGGGAGAATAGTTTTAAAAGAGAACTTGTCTTTACAACAGAGACGTGATGAGAAACTTGAGTACATATGCACTGTGGCAATAACAATGTAAGGAGCGTCCCTAAGTTCACCAATAAAAATCAGCACTTAATATGGGTTGGGGCTCCACTGAGCTGTACGCAATTTGCCTTCATCACAGTCACTCATGCACAGTGGAACTAAAGCCAACTCCCAAGCAGGCACAGAAAGTTTACCTTGAGAGTCCCTTCACGCACTGCCAATGTGACTGTGGTGCGCATCGCGCATCCCTCCCAGAATTTCCTTTCTAACTTTGGAGATAGACAGAGGGTGCTGTTCACAGGGAGAAGGACTAAAGCTTATGTTCTTTAATGCCTGGAAACGGAAGCTGACTCACACTTGCAACCAACCAAACGGTGGTAGAGCTAGAATGTATCAGTGGCAGAGCACTTGCCGAGTGTACACAAGGTGATGTGTTGGATCCCTAGAATCCAGAAAAGAACATGAACACACACGCACACATGTACACACGCACATGCAGACATGTACACATGCGTGCGTACACACACACACACACACACACCAACGCCTTTCAAAGAGAATCAACACACTAGGAGAATGACTAAACTCAAAGTCTCCAAATCAGAGACACATTAATTTTGCTCTTCCTCATCTGAAGACCCAGTGGCTATGGTTATACAGCTCGTTTCTGCTTGGCTGCATCTTGCAATGCAGGGAGTGAACAGACAGATTCTCTAGGCAGGGATGGCATCCTCTGCTGTTCAAACTTTCAGATGTCTTCACTAGCCAGGGGGACTCGGACAAAATATTTAGATAACAAAGTATGTCTCACTGTACAAACCCAGAAACCAAACAGATGGTAAGAAATGTCCAACTTTATTTTTGGATTTCAAGAGTATGGCATTTTGTTTGCTGATTCAATAGAGTCAGGGGTTAAACGGGAGGGGGAGAAGCGCTGAGAAACATTTAACTACATTAGAAAGCTTATAGCTGAACTAGCAGTTACTACGTGTCCATTCACTTACAGTTACGGGTAAGAACCCGGGCTACTGGGTCTGGCAAATGGCTTGGCAGATAAAGGTACTTGCTGTGTAAAACTGAAGGTCTGAAATCAATCCCTAAACCCAACATAAAAGTGGAAGAAGAGAAAAGACTCCACAAAGCTGTCCTCTGACTTACACACACACACACACACACACACACACACACACACACACACACACACACACAGTGTATGTACACTGGCAAAACAAAGGAATAGAAAGAACTCTGATTATGAAGTATTATCAATGCCACTTGCCAACTGAATGACTTTAGAAAAGTAAAAACCATGCAAAAGTTTTAGATTTCTCATGGACAAAATGAAGCTAATATACTAATCACCCAGAATTAGTGAGGACTGAATGTTTTCACTGTATGGAAGGCAAATAAATATCCAATAAGTATTGGCTGCTGTGTAATTTGTTGTTCTATGTAGATATAACCTTGTATATATACATTATTTATTATTGGTTCATTAAAATGAGGTCACTATTATAATATAGATTATAGGTTAGTATTAAAGTTCAAAACAAAACATAATAGTGTTTTCTGTCAATTTACAATAAGTGGAAAACTGTAACAAGTCATTGTGAATTTTACATACCCTTTCATGAGTAGATGTCCGAAGTAGATGAAAATCTACAAGGATAAACCAGAAAATTTTCAAAAGATTTATTTGACTTTATGTGTATGAGTATTTTGTCCACAAGGATATATGTATACCATGTGCATGACTGCTGTCCACAGAAGTCAGAATAGGGCATTGAAGTCCCTGAAACTCGAGATTGTAAGACACCATCTGGGTAAGGAATAAACTTGGGTCTTCTGCAAGAGCAACAAATGCTTTTAACCACCGAGTAATACCTCTAGTCCCCAAGAAAATGTTTTCTAAAAAAAAAAAATGATTGTAAATAAACAATCCTACTGATATCTCTTCAATCATACATTCTGCAAAAACAATCATGCAAGCTAAAGAAAATGTATGACTTTGTGGAAGAAATCTTCATGTCCTTAAGAAAATGTTTTCTGTGCAAAATGAATCCATTTGATCATTTTTGTAAAAACCATTTTTCCAGAAGCATTATCTTAGACACTGTATTATTTGTGTTATTTGAGCACTGAAGACTTCCCAGGGCTATTCTACAGACCCTGAGACTGGGGCATCTGGACACAAGTGGTTATACAAAAGCAGAACACCAAGAGCTAGAAGATCATTTTAAGGTTTTAGGAAAGTATTTTAATTGGTCAAATTATCTGAAAAATTAAATAGAATCCATGTTCCAGTTTCAATAAAGAGGCCCTCTTGAATATCAAATTTGGAGGCCACCTGTAAGCTAGTCCAGGGATGCTCAGATTTTGTGAGTTTTCTCTTGTCACGAATGGAGTAAACGTGTTGTAAAGCCATACAGCTTTGGCTCACAGGGGTGGTTCTATCAGCTGGCACCTGGCTAAGGTTCCCCAAGCATCTTAGCTACAGGAATCCCCCTAGCTATGTTTTCAATTACTGTGTTCAACCGAGTTCAAAAACATAGATTTTTTAAAAAGATTTATTTATTTATTATGCATACAATATTCTGTTAACATGTACACACCAGAAGAGGGCACCAGATCACATTATCAAGGGTTGTGAGCCACCATATGGTTGCTGGGAATTGAACTCAAGACCTCTGGAAGAGTAGCTGGTGATCTTAACCTCTGAGCTATCTCTCCAGCCCCCAAAACAGATATTTATCTGACTCAAAAGCGGTTACCATCACTTAACGTTATTACCTGAGTGTGCTGGTTTGTGTTATGTAACTCGACACAAGCGAGAGTTATCTGAAAGGAGGGAGCTTCAATTGAGAAAATGCCTCCATCAGATCTGGCTGTATGACATTCTCTTATGTTAGTGATTGATGG
Source organism: Ondatra zibethicus (assembly GCA_004026605.1). NCBI lineage: Eukaryota > Metazoa > Chordata > Mammalia > Rodentia > Cricetidae > Ondatra > Ondatra zibethicus. Next base: position 38,954 of record PVIU01010248.1, read on the forward strand.
GGGAGGGCCCCATCAGCCCCCCTTCATCTGTCACTAAGAAAATGTCTCACAGGCTTGGTTATGGGGCAACCTAGTGGGGGCATTTTCTCAATTGATGTTCCCTCTTCCCAAATGACTCTAGCTTGCGTCAAGTTAACATAAAACTAGCCACACAAAATACATTCTCAATATTGTATGAACAATACAATTGCGCATTTACAAGTCTTTTCATCACTCAAAACAGAAAATGTGTACCTGCTAAATAAGAGCTTCTCAAAGGCTTCTCACATGGCTCCAATGATTCCTCTTCTACTTCCTGTCTTTGTGAATCTGCCTTATGCAATCATGTGCTTGTCTCTTTTATTTACTCAAGGCTGTTTCCACTTATAACTCATACTTCATGACATCACATGATATAAAAAGGCTACGAGATGAGCTCCTTCCAACCATACATCCACTGACCCACAGCCAAGAAACTGGAAGACATTTACAAACAGTTCTGCTAGATTCAGAGTTGGTGTAACCCAGACAAGATGGCACCTGGTCCCTTACACATACTCCAAGATCCTCTGACCTTTACTCTCTGTGCCTCAGGATGCTAAAGCTCCCTCCAACACCACTGAATTCAAAGGGGTGGGCAGGATGCTAGGCGCTTGCCATTCTTCCTTTCCTCCACATTCCCCTTCTCATGGAATGGAGTTGCTCACGTTCATGGTGGCTGTCCCTTCCTTAATCACAGACATACCCAGAGGCGCACCTTGGCAGCCTTCTTCTATACAAGCTACGCTGACAGTAAAGGTTAGGTGTCAGCAAGAAAGTATCTGTGGGGTTGGAAAGGTGGCTCAGTGGTTGAGAACATCTGGTCTTGCAGAGGACACAAGTTTGGTTCCCAGCACATGTTGGGCAACTCTGGCTTCAGGAGTTCTGACGCCCTCTTCTGGCCTCCTTAGGCACTGCACGCACATGCACAAACTGCAGTGCAGACACATACATATATTCATAATTTTAAAGAATCTTGCAAAAAAAGGTATTTGGGTTCAGATAGCTTACTTTGGTGTGATAAATCAGAAGCATTCCAATTTAAATCAGGCACACAGAATTAAAACAATTTTCCATTGGGCTAGTATATTATTTAAAGAGTAAGAAGGCAGGCAACAGATAGCAAATTAAGCAAATGCTTGCTTTTTGTTGTTGTTGTTTTTCCAGTCTGGGTTTCACTGTAGATATCAAGCCGGTCCTGGGACTAGCTTTTGTAGACCAGGCTGGCCTTGAACTCACAGATATCTGCCTGCCTCTGCCTCCCGAGTGCTAGGATTAAAGGTGTGTGCCACTACCGCCGGCTAAAGATGGATTCTGTCTACCCCTGGGAAGAGAAGCAATAATTTCTAAGGAAACATGCATACTTTCAAAGAAGTCATACTAAATATCCTAATTTTGTTTTCAATAGGGTTATTACAGTGACAGGCTAGCAGAGATCTAGACCCATGGAATATAAAATAATGGATTTTGTTTGTTTGCTCCATGTTGAATCGGTTACCATCAGTGTCCTTTTTATTCCAAGATGTCTCATGTTTCAGCAGCGTCGCTGGCATCTGGGAACTTCTTGTGTTTTAGCCCCAAATATCCTGGGATCCCATGATGACCTCCTGGCTAAAACTGGTGTTTTCCCACGGAGTTTGGGATTGGGGATGAAAGAACAAGAGCTAGCACCAGGAATTTTCACTGTCACTGGAAGGGCTCCCTGCTGTCTCTTGATGGATAGAGCAGGAAACACAGTTGAAACACTGTGAGCTCAGACTGACAATACCAATGTAATTTTAACATTATAGGAGCTCTCTCCCCGCTGGGAGAGGTGGGTTGTTGCACACCATCACTCCACTGGAGACAACAAACCAGAGCAGAGGTCAGTGGCGGACGAGCTCCTGCACTGCTGTTAGGACGCGAAACCCACGCGCTCAGACAAGCTGGAGGTGAGCAGTGCAGTCATGCAGCAGCAGACCCTGCCTCACGCTCCCTCTCCAGCGCAGGGCTGCGGCTCCCTCCGCCCTTCCTCACATGGAACACATTCTCACGCATACACACACACACAGAGACAGAAACTGCACCTATCAGGCAGACGCCTATTTTCTATTTTCACTGAAGTACTAAGAGTTTCTAAAGGCTCTACCTACATAATATATCTTCCTATATTTTTAAGTGGAAAGCTGAAAATCAAAATATGTGTGTACAATAAGATGAAAACTCAAAATGGCTTGTGGTGAAAATCAACAATTATCTCTGGCTTCTGTTTCCTTTCCTACTGTGAGAATTCAACTCACCCACACAGGGTTTCCTAAATCTGGTCATTAATTATCTCACAGTCTTCAGTGCTGTGATTTCCTCTTGTATGAGGACACTACTGCTTCTGGCCTTTTTGTGCCATAATATTAAAAATGACTATGTTCTTTCTAAAAGCAGAACACTTGACAAAACCACATTATTTCTCTGATGCCAGAAAAGGATGGTTTCCCTTTACTAGTGTGTCTTGAACTCTATATTGGTGCCCTGCTTTTATGTTAGACTCTCTGACTTCTAACGACATGCATATTCATTCCATTTTATATGCAGGTTAATATGTAATTTATAAGATTAATATTACCAACAGGCAAACTACTAAAGAACATTCAAGTTATAACTGTAGGTTTACGTCCAAAATACTACAACCCATTGAGGATTTCTCTCCTTTACCATATGCCAGATTTTTTAGTCTTACTCATATTTCTGTATACCCAAGCACCACTGAATTTCACAGGATATGCAATCAGTCAAATATCCCAGTAATTAGCTCAATGTCAGGGGCAGGAGCTGTACACAGGACAGAGAAGACACTAAGGGTTTATTCTTTCCACTGTCCAGCCGATCACCTCTTCAGCTCACTCTGGAAAAGGGACAGGATTAGAATGCTGAATCTGGGTTCAAAAGCTGCAAAGGAAAAGAAATTCCAATCTCTTTAAAGTACTTGAAACTAATAAAATTAGGCACCAAATTCAATCCTGAATAGTTTTTTTTAGGGATTTTATGTCAAAATCTCACTTCTGCAATACTAAAAATGTGCGCACTATTTTCGATTTTTAAAAGCCACAGCTGAGAATTATTCAAGTGTCTCAAAGGAGGGAACGGTTCCCCTTCTGGACAAACACATTTTCTCCCCCAGAATTTTCCCAGTAAGCTGAGGACAAGCAGGCACAGACCTCAGGGTGGCACTGCTGAGGCTTCTGGGAGCAACTTCCCACGGGAAGTGATTTGTACTTAGAGTTTCAGAAGAATGACCGCTAGTGGGGGGAACAGCCAACAAGCTCCGTTTGGGGCTCATGAAATGCCGCAGAGAAGTGAACGCATTTACTCTCAATACCCCACCACACAGTCTTTCAGAACGTTTAAACACTGAGTTGACTTGTGGGCCATACAGGGACACATCTGAGTATGAGCACAGAGAGAATTGCCAGCTCCGATTTCTGTGTTGGTACATTTCCACTTTCTTTAACAAATATGAGCTCAGTATTTAAAATGAACAGAACAGGACCTGATAATGTCAGATACGTGGTACTTTATGATGCATAAAATGATCTGAACCATTTCATTAGTATTAGAGTATCAACTCAAGCTTTATTGTACAGTACATTTATGAAGTATCAGTAAAATGTTATTTTTTAATCAGATTTTCTTTGATATTAGCTAAAATTGCAATAAAATGCATTGATAACTAGATCTCATACTGTTATGAGATCTTTGGAGTGAGGTATTTTGTCCCCTTTAACGTCCTAAGATTATCAAGGCTCTCTCAGTGTGGCTGAAGGTGTATGAGGACAAACAGTTAATTAGCATATCCCTAACTAAACACCATTATTTTAAAAGAGATTAATGTGAGAATTCCACACACGAAATACCTGCTTGTGTCAAGGAGGTCAAAGAAGAACTGCAATGTAATTACGGAAGCAAACAATGAGCCATCTCACCAACTGTCCTACCACATTTATTTTTATTGAGCTCTACATTTTTCTCTGCTCCCCTTCCTGCCTCTCCCCTCCCCCCCAGCCCTCCCCCAAGGTCCCCATGCTCCCAATTTACTCAGGAGATCTTGTCTTTTTCTACTTTCTACTTCCCATGTAGATTAGATCTATGTAAGTCTCTCTTAGTGTCCTCATTGTTGTCTAATATCTCTGGGATTGTGGTTTGCAGGTTGGTTTTCTTTGCTTTATGTTTAAAAACCACCTATGAGTGAGTACATGTGATAATTGTCTTTCTGGGTCTGGGTTACCTCACTCAAAATGATGTTTTCTAGTTCCATCCATTTTCCTGCAAAATTCAAGCTGTTGCTATTTTTTTCTGCTGTGTAGTACTCCATTGTGTAAATGTACCACATTTTCCTTATCCATTCTTCGATCGAGGGTTAGATTGTTTCCAGGTTCTGGCTATGACAAACAAAGCTGCTATGAACATAGTTGAGCACATGTCCTTGTGTCACAATTGAGCATCCTTTGGATATATACCCAAAAGTGGTATTACTGGGTCTTGAGGAAGGTTGTTTCCTAATTTTCTGAGAAATCGCCACACTTTGTCAATCCAAAGGGGTTGTACCAGCTTGCATTCCCACCAGCAATGCAGAAGTGTTCCCTTTTCCCCACAACCTCTCCAGCATAAGCTGTCATCAGTGTTTTTGATCTTGGCCATCCTTACAGGTGTAAGGTGGAATCTCAGAGTTGTTTTGATTTGCATTTCTCTGATGACAAAGGATGTTGAACATTTCCTTATGTTGGAGACCAGTTTTTATGAATACTGTAGTAGAGCAGATTTTACAGAGGTTAGAAAGACTTTATCTGAGACATAAAGTAAAATTTAACCCAACTCACCTTTTGAAAAAAACTAAAAATAAATACCAAAGACATAATTTCACATGTTACATGAAGGGGACCTTGCAGCCTTTGTTAATCTGGCCCGCACCAGAAGCAGATGCAACCAGTGTACTTAAACCCAATCATGCCGCATCAAACCCTATAGAATCAAAAGGTCTTGGAACACTGATGTGTCTCACTATGCTCCATTATGAACCCAACTCACACTCCTAAACCAGGAAGACTTCACAGGTCCCAGCCCAGGAATCGTGAATCACAAGTCTTTATAGGTTCTTGTCCAATAGCGAGTGCTCTAAAGCACTGTCTAATGCATCTCTAAGTGACAGCTCATCAGAAGGTTGGGTGGCAGGACTGTCAGTAATGGGAGTATTTTCTGACTCAAATACCAAGATATGGAGTTTGACAACAGGTCATGATTTATCTATTGTTAAAAATAAATGCCCAGAAAAATTATAAGATTTAGCCATCTGTATCTAAAAAGGAAATGCACGTACTTTTATCTCAAATCTAAATCCTACTTTCTAATCTGAATGTGTGAAATATTTTTCTAAAATGTACTGATTAGCAAACGTCCCAAAGTAGTATCAATGTCACAAATCCCCATTTGACGATAGCTGTTAGTATGTGAAAACACACTTAAATATGCCTGTCCTATATTTTAAAATGGTATAAATTTAAACAAGCCCATTAAAATTAATGTACTAGTGCAACAGCTCTCATCTGATAATATCACTTGCACACATATCTTATACTTCCCTAAAGAATAAGCTCAGAACTGAACCATGTACAATTATTTTTATTCTATGTTATGGTCCACATATGTGTGTCCCCTCTGTGATGGTTAAGCATGTTGGCCTGATACTGAGAAACACAGTGAAGACTGGTAAAGGGTACCTCTAGGTATTTGCGAGCACATCTCCAGAGAGGATCATGTCAGGAGGGCACTGGCCTAAAGAACAGTTAATTCACTGGAAGATCTGAACTTTGAATAGGCCACTGGAAAGATAAGGCCTGCTTTGAAGGAGATGACTCAGACCATGCCCTAAGGGTCCTTTTGTTGCTGCCCTATTCACATTCTTGTCCATCCATTCTGGCACGCCCTCCCCTCCATGATGGATGGATGGAAATTCCTGAAATCATGAGCAGATCGTGTCTCTCCTTTCAGCTGTCTGTGCTAGATATGTGGTGACACAAGGATAAGATCTAATATGTCCCCAAGTTTATACATTGTAATCCTAACCACTAAGGTAATAGCAGTAGGCAGAGGGGCCTTCGGGGTGTGACAGGACTTTCGTTCATTATAAAAAGCTCTACTGTAACACAAAAGGAACATTCTTTCCCAATCTCTCCAATTATCCTAGTCAGGATAATACACATAAAAAGATCCTGATGGATGTGAATAGTATCTTTACAATTCAGACTAGAGGAGTTCAGGTGATCCTTAAATCCAATGAACACATAGCAAGCAAGTACAGAGAAGCAAACAAATTCCTGATGCAGGCAGTAAACTTCATGGCTCCCTGATCCTGTGTTTCCTGTCCTCCAGAATTCCAAGAAATAAACTTCTGTTGTGTATGAACCTCCTGTATTATGGAATAATCATTTTGTACACTGTGAAGATGTATCTTTAACGAAGTGCCTTTTGATTGGTTTAATAAAAGAGCTGACTGGCCAGTAGCTAGGCAGGAGGTACAGGCAGGACAGCCAGACATGGAGGACACTGGGAAGAAGGGCCGAGTCTTAGGAGTTGCAAGTAGGCACAGAAGGAAGATGAACCCGCCATGGTGAAAAATGTACTGCCATGTGGCAGAGGGTAGATGAGAAGTATGGGTTATTTTAAAATGTAAGAGTTAGCTAGTAACAAGCCTGAGCTATAGGCTGAGCATTTATAATTAATAATAAGTCTCTGAGGAATCATTTGGGAGTGGTTGCCGGGACACAGAACAGTCCAAATGACCTAAGACTTTGTTCTAAAATTACTAACAACTAGAATGTATACCAAGTAATATGAAGTTGGTAAAGAGATTGAACATTTAGACCTATCCGAGGAAAATAAGTTGAAACTTTTGGGTTCATTTCTTAAAAGTTCAATCCTAACATACAAAGCAACATTTTTTCCTTAATTTTTCCAGTTTTCACAACAAGAATAACAAAAATAAAATGATGACAGCTGAGGTCATGTGATTCCCAATCAAGCATCACCTACTCTCGGACTGCCCTCTTCACCAGACAGCTCTCTCTACACTTGGCACGCCTGAGTGTCCTAACTGCATGAAGCTTCTGTGACACAGTGTTGTGGAAATTGCTTTAATTATGTAAAGATGTGTTACACATTTGTGTATGCTGTGGAATATTACTTAAATCGTGTACATTTGTTTCTGCAGCCTTTGTTAATGATGTAAAGGTGTGCTCCATTTGCTTGTGCTATATTTGTTTAGCTATGTAAAGATGTGTTGTATCTGTTTCACCTTGCCTGCCTAAGGCACCTGATTGGTCTACTAAAAAGCTGAACAGCTAGGCAGGAGAGGGATAGGCAGGTTTGGCAGGCAGAGAGGAAAAATAGGAGGAGACATCTAGGCTTGAGAGAAGAAAAGAGAGGAGAAGAGAAGAGAACAAAGGAGAAAGAAAGGAACACACCCAGGGTCATAAGTCAGACATGGAGACAGCAGGGAAGTAAGATATGAAAGAAGGAAGGAAGGGAGGAAGGAAGGAAGGAAGGGAGGGAGGGAGGAAGGAAGGAAGGTAGGTAGGTAAAAAGCCCAGAGGCAAACTGGTTAAAATAGGAGCTAAGATAAGGCTGAGCATTTATAACTAATAAGAAGTCTTTGTGTTGTGATTTGGGAGCTTTTTGGTGGCCTAAAAAAGGAAGCCTGGCACAACACAGTCCACACTGTCACTGTCTCTGAAATGCTATGGCTCCAGTCTCTACCACACTATTAAACATTTACGATGTAGGACCTGAGAAATACCTTGGCTCTTCTGTGCATGTAAACCTATTCTTCCCTACAAATAGGCTGTTTAACACTATGCTCTCCTTCCCATGCTGCCACTCACAGCTCCTGCAAACACATCCCTGACTACACACACCGACTCCCCACTGTGCTCTGAAGGTTATCAGGACTCCATCCTTTTAACTTACAAATTATACTCCTTAGTGATGACTATTCTTGTCCCTTTGACTTCACCTCTACACCAATAAGCCCCTCCAAGCACAACTTGAAGCAACATATTCAGAGCTAACTTCTTTCTTTATGTCACTTCGAGAATTTATTTTCCTATAAACAAGTTTCAATAAGCAAAGTTTTAAAAATAAATGTTTTTATTAATTCTGTTGAGAAATTCTCATTTACTTAGTCAACCACCTAGCTCCAACTCCTTCCAGATGCCCCACCTCCCTCCCTCCCTCCCTCCCTCCCTCCCTCCCTCCCAACTCCCTCTGTGTTGTCTTTTTTTCTTTTAAACCTATTGAGTCTAATTTATGTTGTACAACAATTCTTGGGTGTGGAGCCTGCCCTAGATTTGATCAACTTCCCAAACGATCACACCATTAAAGAAAACTGACAGTCCCTTTCCTGGGAGCTGTCAAAAGTTAATGGCTACTCAGCTAGGGGTTGGATTCTTACCTCCCAGATTCCAGGCTGACAGTTTTGTCTGGCTTGGGTTTGCACAGGTCTGCATGCTGGCACAATCACTGTGAATTCAGATGTGCAACTGCCCTGCTTTGTCCAGGAAACACTAAGCAAAGTTTTAAAGTCTCTGTTCCCACAAACAGCAATTAACTCCAAAAACCAGAAGCAAGTACGACTGCCAAAAATGAAATAGCAAAAAAACTGACTCCAATGTCAGGGGAAAGTAATGTGAAGTCATATGCTGATGAATGGAGCCTGCCAGTCTGTTCTGAGGGGACAGATATTAGTCCAAATACAAATCATCAATCGATCTCGGGACTCGAACAAACGGGAAGATGTACAGACGAGTGGAAAAGGCACAGACATTAACGAGTAACTCAACTTACTGAAACACTGCTCAAAACAGAACTAACCCTGCAGATGAAAGAGAGATTTGGACCACTAAGGATTTTAACTGCTTTCTTAAGCAGTTCTATGGGGTGTCAGCTGTGAGATTCCTTCCCATTAAGTGAAAAGCAGGACCACAGTGCAAGCCCAGGAGTCCTGCCAAGTGATCATTCTTGTAGCCTAGTGGAATGTGGTGCACCACTACTGCAAGAGAGGGCAGGGAGCAGCCGAGGCCGCTGCCATATGGTGATCTGAATCACAAGAGGACAAATGCACAGAACAACACTCACGGTGGCCAGGAAGTATCATTTCTGTGCACACAGTAATCAGGACTGAGAGATCCCTTTACAGTAAAAGCACAAGAGAGGCGTGTTTCAAAACAACTGCTTTCAAGTATGAAGCAGATCTATAATGATAGCTGCTCCTCAGATCAAAGGACAATTTAACCATTATGAACAGGATTAACCACATTCCTCCTTTAAAGAGATTCAAATGCTGCTTGGGAGTATGTCCCCAGTGAGGTTCAGTGGCCCAGTCACTCTAAAAGACAGAACTTAAAATTACATTGAGCTTGATTTTAACAACATAGCCAATGTTCACAGGGCTAATTTCTGTTTCCTCTAGACGAAGACATCTTAAATGAACTATGGCACTAGCTTATTGTTGGTTTTCTATAAAATGGAACTTGGTATGTTTCCATAAAAAAGAATGCACTTGGTCGATGGCCACATAGAATTCTCCTTGCATTTGCCCGTGAATATTCATGGCTACTGGTACAACAGAAAGGAAACTTAGGGAGAAGGGCCTCTAGGGTAGTTTATGGGTAGAGTACTTGCATACAGCCATAGGTTTGGTTCCTAGCATGAGGAAAAATAAATCTTACACATGTAAAGCATCAACGTAAGTATGTACATCAATGTAAGTATATGCCATCAATATAAGTATGTACCATCATTGTAAGTCTGTATATCAATGTAACTATATGCCATCAATAAAAGTATGTACCATCAAACTTTAGGAAATGGTGGAAGGTAGCATCAAATAAGGATCCAGAATACCATACTTTCATATGTAGCTAAGTTCTTAATTTATAAAAACTACACAGCTACATAAAGTAGGTCAGGGGATATAGTTACACATGGAGAATTTGCTTAGCAAGTGTGCAGTGACAGACACCCCAGCTCTGCAAAGGGATAACTGAGGGTGGAGGTTAATATCAAGTGACAAAGGCTGACTCCTATGCAAGTAGCAATGTCATCATAACACTCTCTGCACACTATAAAAGTGCAGTATCTGGTGTACAAACACACACACACATTGTTGTAGTTGTTTTTTTTCTTACTCTTTGGGGGTCTGCCACCTAGCTCCCAAATAAATACATGAAGACTTATTCTTACTTATGAATACCCAGCCTTACCTTTTCTAACCAGTTTTTCTAATTTAAATTATCCCATTTCTCTTTAACTACATTTTGCCTGTTGGCTTTTTACTTTTCTTTATTCTGGATATTGTTCATTCCTTCTTACTCTGGTTGGCCGTGTGGCCGTGTGGCCATGTGGCTGGGTGACCGGCCCCTGGCATCCTCCTCTCCTCCTTTTGTCACTCCACGTTCTCTTCCCTAGATTTCTCCTCCTATTTATTTTCTTTGCCTGCCAGTTATGGGTTTTTCGGCTCTTTATTAGAACGTTCTGGTGTTTTAGGCAGACAAAGTAACACAGTTCTACTGAGTTGAACAAATGAAACATAAAATAATGCAACACATCTTTTGCATCATTAAACAGATATCCCACAGCATAAATGAATGTAACACATCTTTAATATTCCATGACATACCCACGCACACACACGCACACACGCTCATACTTCACTGCTCACGTAAAGAAACCTGGGCACAGGCTCTGGTGAGATGCCTGTATGCTACCACAGTTTGGAAGCACAAAGTAACTTTAGTTCAATTTCTTAAGTTTTAGAGTATAACCCACACCATGAGAAAATTATTCAGGTGAGGTATACACAGTCCTAAAATTAAAGAGGTATTCAAATTGAAGTGTCTATGTATTCTAACAAAAGTAGGATATGCATAAAGGAAACTGTGGCCGTCTTTCATTCCTATTATACGTTCAGCTTTGAGAATATTGTGTTCACTAGATACATTTCCTTTTCAGATAGGTCTAAAATATTAGGTAGCTCAGCGCACTTTATATTCTCACCTTAGGAAAACTGTGTGGTTTACTGTTGATTTTATGACATCTCAGCTATAGGCACATGGTTATGTGTATATACAAGACGGAAAACTGAAATCCCAAATATTATTAAGACCAAATCCCAAATGGCATTCATTAAGTGCCCACCCTACCTCAGACACTCCGCTAAGTACTTTATATTTATTCTGCTGTCTCAAACCCTAAGGGAGACAAAGAGTTGAAACTCTAAAAGTCTGAAGTAACTTGAAGTTCACTCAACCCGTAAGTTAAGCATGTATAGTCCACTAACACTGCTGGATCCCAGAGCCCACGTTCTACACACCTCCAACACCAGACTGCAAAAAACACTCTTGAGCAAGCCTCTAGGTATCATGAGTAATGTCAAGGAGTGGCAACCATCATCTGAAATGGACAAATCAAGGATTCTGCAGTCCCTTGAATTCTAGTCCCCTAAAGGTAGTGTCAGCAGCATCAGTACTAACTACTACAAATGATTGTCCCAGTGAGGAAAGCCACACAGTGACACACCTCAGATGCAAGCATATATTAGCTACGACTGCTTGCTAAGGATGACCATTCTGTCATTCCTTGTGTATAATAAGCCTCAGAGGCTCGACTTAGTATGGTGCAGCAGAGCAGGAGGTGAAAGAGTCACTTCCCTGAAAACCACTCACGGCTGGAGACAGACTGTGGGGCACAGTGCTAGGCACCTGTGTGGTACATTCAGGTGAACATAATAACCAGAGAGCAGCACAACTAACATCCAACTCTATAAGAGAGGCCCAGAACATATGTTAGCAGAAGTTCTGTTATTACCAACATCCAGCTCTAAAAGAGATACCCAGGACAGTTGTCGGTAGGAGTTCTGTTAATATGAACATCAAACTCTAGAAGAGATACCCAGGAAAGATGTCAGTAGGAGTTCTGTTAATACGAACATAAAACTCTAGAAGAGATGCCCAGGACAGGTGTCAGCAGGAGTTCCATTATTCAGCTTTGAAACTATTACAAATTTACATGTTATAAAGCATTATTTTCCAAGTAAAACAGCCGCAGATGAGCTGTGCCTTCTTGTGAGAATGCATTACTATCTGGCTTGTGGGCTGCTGACAAGGAAGGAAGGGGGGGGGTGGACACTGGACCCTTACCCGAGTTCCCACACACTTTTATGTACAAGTCTGCCCTAATTAAATGGGACATTCGTTCTCAGGAAGCACTAGTACATGGGCAGAGGTGGTTAACTGAGGAGGGGCTCCATCTATGTAGCCATGGAGAACCATAGTCCACACTGCATGCAAACCTTCTAGTATGGCTGCTTTAGGGCCATCCACACTTCTCCCGTGACCCCTCACGTGTGTTTTGTAAGTAAGCCTCATAAACTCACTGGCTACCAAGTGAATTCTGGCAGAATCATACTTGGGTTTGCCACTGGGACCTTATGAGGAAGAGATAGGTGTTTACATCTCCCCAGAGTGAAAATTCTCATGACACCAAGGTATGCTACTTGTATGATACACATGCTGTGTATTTAAGAACTGGAAAGATAAACCTAAGAATCTGACAGACACGAAGCATTCAGGCCACAGATGGAGCTATGCTGTGACATTAAAACAAGGAAGTGACATCAGCCTTCGGGTGCAGCTCCAGAAACCTGCCAGCCAACATTTCCACCCATCTTATGTCACTACGGATCTCCACCATGCTGTTCTCCATGAAACTGCTCAAAAACAGGGGCACTCACGCTTTGATGACTTCAGCTTTGCGGAATAGCTAAGTGGCAATAATTCCGACTGTGCAGTCAGTGCACTGCACCTGTCAAAGTGTTTGTCGTGAGGTTCTCTTACTGCTCTCTCCCTCCTTAAGGGCTATGGATCCAAGGGGCTGAGTGGGTGACTCGTGAGATCACATATGAGCCACCATGCAATCTCTACCATGAATTGGATGTGGGAGAGCAGCAAGCCCCACTGATACTGCTGTGTAGACGTCACCTAAGACCTCACCAATGAAGAACCACAAACCTGAGGACAGTATCACAAAGCACACACATGACATAACATTGATACAAATTCCTTATTGCAAACATTAAAATATCTAACAGTCTATCTGAGCTCGGTATACTTTATTATGTGCTACCAACCATGACACATTTATATTTATTTATGATTGAATCCTATCATAAAGCCCAATGTACTGTTTTATAAACTATCTATAGGATTTGTGCCTCTTGCTTAATTGTTTTATTTTTGACACAGGGGCTCACAAACATTGCCCAGGCTGACCCCTGAACTCATGATCCTCTTGATACATGGCACTCCAGGTGTGTGCCACCACACATGGCAATTTGGGGGCTTTATGGACTGTGACTATACCTAATTCAGTTTTGATTTTCTGTACTGCTCTAGTTTCAATTCTGCTGCTGTGATAAAATCATGACACAAACAAGTTAATGGGCAGGGATGATCTTGGCTGACAGCCCCAGGCTGCAGTTCTTCACCATAGGGAAGGCAAGGCAGGAACTTCACAAGGCCAGTTACAGCAGCACACCTAGAGTCAAGAGTGGAGAGAAGCGCATGTGCTCGCTCTACTTCTCCATTCTTACACAGACAACAACCCTCTACCCTGGAGATGATGCTACCTAGAGTGGGCTAGGTCTTCCCAAATCAACCAACTTAATTAAAACAATCTCCTACAGACACACAGGACAACCCAGTGTGGACAGTCTCTCATTGAGCCTCTTCTTAGGGGATTCTCTGCAACACAAACAACTTGTCATAGCAATGGTGGTGAGAGGGGCTTGTGAGAGATCTAGAAATGCTGTCTTTAAAGCTTCATAGAGCAGGATAGCCCTGAGTCCAGGTGCTCTCACCACAGACAGCTGCTCTTGTGGAGTAGGATAGCCCTGAGTCCAGGTGTTCTACAAAGACAGCTGCTCTTGAGCAACAGAGAAACTTTCAGGAGAAAGATAATTTATTCAATAAGGGCTCAAGAAAATTACCCTTAAAATAATACATTCACTCAAGTGCAATTTGGCTTCAACTGAGTCTCCTCAGCAGAAAGGAAGGGACTTCCACTACACATTTAATCAGGACATACAGTCAAGGGACGGTGGGGAAGCTTGACGTTTCCCATCTTCCTAGCACTAAAGTGCCTCTTCTAAAGTGAGAACTTCAAAACATCAGAACATTTTTTTCTCATTCTTGGGCTAGGTAGCATTCCCACAGTAAATTAAAAAGTGATTTACTGGTTTACAAATCAATCTCTTGTGAGTTTGGTTAGCACAAATTAATTTTTCAGAGTTTGATTCCCATGGGCAAACTGATAAAATTAGATTTCAGGAGAATGGTACAGGAGAGGACGGGGTCAGATTTCCTATAAATCAACCACCAATTTCCCCAGTGCACATCAACAGGACTCGGCCATAAGCGAATCTTCTTACTGCACCACAATCTCTGATGTCTTCTTCTCTCTTATAATGTTCAAACAGAAATGAGCATAAGTTTATTTTTGTGCTTTGTTATTGTAGAGTAACGTAACTCTCCACTGATTTAATGGCTGAAGAACACAGCATGCTGATGAAAATACAATTTTTATATAATCCAGATAAGAACAAAATAGCTTGGTGAATGAAGGAAACTAATAATTTCACTTGGCAATCCCCAAAGGCAATTCCATCTTGAAGGTCCAAGCACAAATGTCTACTGTGGGTGCTAACAAACTGACAATTTGAGTAGGAACATAATGATTTTTAATTGGCTCATCACTGAAGTTTCAACCTAGATGAAGAAAAATTAAGTTAGAGTCAATATTAACAGGTGATAATTAATGAGTTCTGCATGCTTAATGTCATATTGTAAGGACATTAGGATTACTGGAGACTATGAACTTTAATAATTAGAAGGTGTATCTCTTGCATAGGATTTTATCATCAATGATTGGTTAGTATTAAGCCAAAAGGAAATGTCAGTAATGTGTGTTGATGTACAGGGGTGGGGGAAAAGCTGCAGAAGAGAAAGCCCTCTGGGGATGGTGGGAGCAGCCATGTTAGTTACTGAGATAGCCCACCATGTGAACGTATAACTTTTCCACAATTCTCACATGCTTTAGACAGGTCTCTAATTTTCAGACAAATCACAGTGTATATGAGCTGCCTCACTTTTCCTCTTGTTCCAGGGACATTTTTCACAGGCGATTCCTCCACGTTCCCAGGAACAATGCAAGGCAGCCTTGCTGCGTGTGTGTGTGTGATGTGCTTATCTGCGCTAGTCTTTTCAGTGTGTGGAGCCCATGGAGCATCGGTTATACAAGGGAGTTAAATGAGGAAAAAGAAAAATTCCAACACAGAATACAAATTGCGAGGTTAAACTGAATGCTGTTAACCCCCTACTGGCACAGCTAACAGAGCAGAGGCAGCAGCAGGGATCTGAAACCCAGGTTAGATATAAATGAAATATATTGGCTTCTTTCTCTTCCTGGATATCATTTTGAGAACATTTTAAAAAGTAGCAAAGGCAAAAGTCACATATATGTAATTGATATAAAAAAATAGGTCAGCAGAAGCGTTAATGAGATTTTGGGTGTCTTCCTCTGTTTTTAATTAACATTCAGCAAAATGTGTAAATGTTTTACTAGACTTTATAGAGCTTGGTGATCTTTTAAAGGATATATATCTATACAAATTAGCACTCAGATCAAAGCACCCAACAAAATCTCATCCTGGAAAGTTCTCTCTGCCTCCAGCATGACTTCTAGTCCTCTGGCTGCTCTCAATTCACACGCGGGTCTATACCCAAGAGCACACCCTACTTTAAAACTGCAGTCTGCTGGGTTGGCCGCCTCATCTCCTGTATTTCCAGAACAATTCCTTTGTCTTTCTCAGCCTTAGTTTCTCATACCCTGCTAAATGAAAAGCAATTCTTTTTCTTTCTTTATTTCTTTTTGTTTTGTTTTTGTTTTTTTGAGACAGGGTTTCTCTGTTTAACAGCCCTGGCTGTCATGGAACTAGCTCTTGTAGACCAGGCTGGCCTCAAGCTCACGGAGATCTGTCTGCTTCTGCCTCCTGAGTGCTGGGATTAAAGGCGTGTGGCACCACTGCCCAGCGAAAAGCAATTCTTAAGCAGGAACTGCAGGAGGCTTTCTTTGACCACCAGCCCCCAAATCATGACATGGAGACTTATTATTAATTATGAACATTCAGTCGCAGCTTAAGCTTGTTTCTAGCTAGCTTTTAAAAAAAAAGACTAAAATTAACCCATTTCTATTGATCTATGTGCTGTGCAAGGCTTGTTTATCTCATCTATAAACTGTCCATCCTGCTTTCCTTTTTCCTCCATGTCTGGCTAGCCCCTGGCCGACTAGCTGACTCCCCTTTTCTCTCTGCCCACCAGCCCCACCTATCTCTCCTCTGCTTAGCCACTGGACATTCAGCTTTTTATTAGAGCAATTAGGTGCCTTAGGTAGGCAAGGTAAAATAGCAACACATCTTTACATAGTTAAACAGATGCAACTCATCTTTATATAGTTTTTTTCGTGGGTTTTTTTTGTTGGGTTTTTTTTTTTTTTTGGTGGTGTTTTGAGACAGGGTTTCTCTGTGTAGTTTTGGAGCCTATCCTGGAATTTGCTCTGTAGCCAGGTTAGCCTCGAACTCAGAGATCCACCTGCCTCTGCCTCATGAGTGCTGCGATTAAAGGCGTGCACCACCACCGCCCAGCTTCATCTTTATATAGTCAATCAGTTATTCTGTAACAACACATCTTTCCATAGTTAAACAAATATTCTATTCCACAACAAGGAATGGTACCCATTGTTAGGATTCAGGTATGATGCTGGCCCCTGCCACCTTGCAGGATGCACTCAGGCAGCACCCTAGCCAGCCCAAGGTACCAATGGCTGCTATGTCACTACGCAGTCTGTACACAGGTGCAAAAAATCCCTTTAAGAGACAAGTTCTGCCCATTCTAGCACTCTTCCCACTGTTCTTCTGAACTGTCTGCCTCTCTCTCTCTCTCTCCTGCTGTGCTGTGCTGCTGAAGCTGCCCAAGGGAGCAGTCCCTCTCTTAAGCCCGGCTGTGGGCTGGCAGCATATGCTCCGGATGTCTCCTGTTTGTGTCATGAGTATGAAAGGACGTGTAAATGGTGTGGCCACACGTCTGTGATCCTAACTGTTCGAAATGCATGTTTTATGCGTCCCATGTGTGTATCTTGCTAAAGGGGTACAAATGCTCTAAAAAGAACACATGGTTTGTACCTTATAACACGTGGGCAGGCACCATCTTTGTTGTCAGCTGCCTTTACGCCATGAACTATGCTTTTAAAAATTCCTCTTACATTGACTCTGTTGCATGTGGCATGTTTGTGTGATAGTACGCCTCAGCCAGGTCCGCCGAGGCATTCATTTCACGCAGGGAACCGTACCCACCTGTAAGGGATCTGCTTTCTCACACCTGTAACAAATCTGCTGGAATCAGAGGTGGAGAAAGAAGCTTCGTCTCACCCATGCACACACTGCTTTTCCTTTTCTTATTTACTCAATTCCTGTTTAATATGTATAAAATAAATATAAAACATATGTATGTGACTTCTGATTTAACCCTATATGTGTGAATATAAGCTAGCTTCAACGCTGAATGTGTGTGTAAGTGTATGCAACTTAAATTCAACTCTGCATATATGTTCATATAATGACTGTCCAAAAAATGTTTTAAACAGTCCTAATGAGCTCTGTTCATTGTATCTCCTTCTAGACAAAAAAAGTCTCAAATATTTTAAATTGGTATGTACTTTTAAATGATGATAAAATATGGTTGGATCTCTTACAAAACACTATATAAGTGATTTAACTCTGCTTCCAAATATATTTTATATGATAAAAATTTAAGGTTACAAAGATCTATTTCAGATTAACAAAAGCTACCCTAGAGATTTATACTACCCAGCCCTTCCTGTAAGCTGTTTAGAAGACAAGACCGTCACTACTGTCAGTTTTCACTGTTAAGCTTCCACTTTAAGAGGGAATTTTTCTTTACTTCTTCATCCTTCGCAAGTATAAATCTGACCTGCCAAGTTTTAAGCCAGTTATAGTCAAGCTGGAGGACTCTGGGTAAAACACTCCTGCACGGCCTCTCTCTTCAGACCGTGAACGACAAGACGCTGGAATCGACCGCCTCATATCGCCTAGACAGTAGGCTGGTCCTCCTATGGGACCTTACTTCACAGAAATCTGTGGGATCTTCTGGGGCCTTCCGGGCCTACCTCTACCAGCTAAAAGACAGATGTTGCCTTAAGACCTGCCCTCAGTGACCATGGAAGACCCCGGGGTGGCCGTCTAGGTACCCAATTAAGTGAGTTTCAGTCATTTTTAATCATCAACTCAGGCAAAATTTATTCTCAAGATCTCTGATGCAGCTTAACAGCAGGAACCAAGGCTCAGCCTAGACAAATTTTCCTTGTTACCACACTCTAAAAGGGATAAACTCAGAAAACATATTTCAGTATAATTTCTTACCATTCCTTTGTTTAAATAAAGGGTGTTTTAAGATGCAAAGCTTAAGCTGTGAGGTGCTAAGAGTGCTTCAAGGTACAAGAAAGTGACTTAAGGTGTGCAAATCCAGGTTATGGAGGCAAGTGAGTGAGACATGTGAAAGAATAAACACGCTCCAGATTTCCCCTTATGCTACTGCTACATTAGGGTTCTAAGGGTCCACAGTCTTAACATTAATCAGTGAAGTTCTAATAAGCTATTAATCCAACTCTGACAGAGTTCTAAACACTATACGATACCACTATCATCATAGTCACAGCCAACTACAGATCTCAAAGATACTTTCATTGTGCAAAAAACACTGGTCACAGTCATTTCTGACAAGAATATATTGTGGCTTATACAGTGTAAATTTCAATACAGATTATAAATAGTGAGAATGCTAATGTGTATAAAACCTATGCTTTCACAAACTCAGAGAATTCTTGTAAGTGCCAAGAAGTCAACTTGCATTCATCTCAAACAGGTCAGATGAACCCCCCTAAAACTGGATCTAAACAGCCTAGGCTTCCCCCTTTCCCTGATCTTGACACCCCTCTTCCTCAATTACCAGGACCTAAGGAAATATTTCTCTAACTTAACCTTGCCCTCTTCTCTGCCGACATGTTGCCAGGTCCCAGAGGCACCAGGCAATTCCGCATAGCCTGGACAGTGAAGTGAAACAGCCAGCTACTCCAGGAGATGGCCAATGTGGCCAACATCCCAGCCTTCTCAGGGCCTCCAAAGATGGTCAATGCCCCAGATAAGCAGGAAGCAGTCTTGAGAACCTGGCACTCCTATCCCTGTCCCGCCTGATATCACCTTTAATTCCCCTACCTTTTTATAATAAAAGATGGGAATGTTGGGATTCAGGCATTATGCTGTCCCCTGTCACCTGGCAGGACGCAGTCAGGCCAGCCCAGGGTCCTATGGCTGCTACCTCACTATGTAGTCTGTATGCAGGTCCAAAAGGTCCCTTTAAGAGATAAGCTCCACCCATTCCGGCTCTCTTCTAGCTGTTCTTGAAGAGGTAAGCAGGTCTCTGTCTCTGTGTCTCTTCCCTCCCCTTTACCCTTCTCTCAATAAACTCCTCACCTAAGCTCTGCATGGTGTATTTGTCCATCCTTTACCCACTGTGGGCTCTCACCCATTGTCAAGGTCCCTCCTGCACAGAATCAACAACGCCCCCACCTCTCACTTTTGCCACTCCAGAGGCTAGGGAAGGTGGTTCACAAACCCAAAGGCATCATGGGCTTCTTAGGAATGCCATTTCAAAATGTAAGAACACACACTTTTTTAAAGGCTGTAGTGATATTTCATTTGTATTTTAATAAATAAATCTTGCCTGAAGCTCAGAGAGTAAAACAGCTGCACTGGTCAGCCTTACAGACCAGGCAGTGGTGACAAGCACCTTTAATCCCAGTAGCCACACTAGTTTGCCATAGAAACCGGGCAGTGTATGCCTTTAATCCCAGCCCTAGAGAGGGTTATAAAATGGGACAAAACAGTTCTCAGTCACAGTCTCATTCTGAGATTTTTGGAGGCGGGATCACCATTTCAGACTGAGGTAGAGATAAGAGCCAGTGGCTGGCTGTTTTGCTTTTAGAACCTTCAGGCTGAACCCCAATTTCTCTGAGTTTGGCAGATGATACAATTGTTTAGTAGCAGGCTAAAGACTGTTCACTTAGCATTCACCAGGCCCTGGGTTCAATTCCCGGTACTAAACAATGGAAAGAAAAACAAAACAAAAATCTGTAAAGCGGAGTAGAGGGGAAGAAAGAACAAGAAAAATGGGAGGAAAAGAAAAGAGAAAGGAGGAGAAAGAGGAAAGGGAAAAGGAGTGGGGAGAGAAAGGCAAGGCAGACCAGCTTTTATTTCACAGGCAAATCCAAAAGTAAGTAACAAAATTATTGCCCCATTGACAAACTTGGTACTTTGAAAACACGTAGTTCAGAAAAATATAAGGTGCCTTCCATGACACTGCGTAAAATCGCAAACACTATAATGATGGAGGGAACTGGTGAAGACTACGGTCTTGTAACAACTCAAAAGGCATCCCTTAAAAAGATGTTCACAAGCTGGATGCAGACGGGCTACAGCAGGACCCTGAGCCCAGGAGCGTGAGCTACCAACAAAAGAGGCTCACAGTTGACCACACATTTCGCCATGGGCTGACATGTTAAAGTCTAATCACTGACAGCTTTTAATTTATTTAATTTAATTTTGTAAGCATCAGTTTAATACTTTTTTCTTCTCTTAATTCTACTTGCTTCTTCTTTTACTAGAAAGTGCCGCTCAGGTCTGCCTGCGGTTTTCCTGGAACCATCCTTGTGGAATAGCCTCTAACCTTCTTCATTTGCAGAACACAACACTCTCTCCTCTTTCTAAAGAAGTAAGTCTGGGATTCCACCTCCCCCACTGCCTCTTTGGCCCTGAAGGGCATCTTCACAGCTCCCCATTTCCTGCTAAGTCTGGAGCAAACGTGTCCAGACTTGTTCTCACTCCACCATACTGTCAACTTAATTCATAAATGCTACATATGGGTTTGATGTTTCGTTGTTTCAAGACAAGGTCTCACTATGTCATCCTGGCTGTCCTGGAACACACTATGTGAGACCACGCTGGTCTCGAACTCACAGAGATTCATTTGCCTGTGCCTCTGGAATGCAGGGATTAAAGGTGTGCGCCACTATGACAAGCTTGATGTTTCTCACAGGGAAGACTTTACCGTAGGAAAGGCAAGCTTTGATAGAAGATAGCACAGACAGCAGCGAGAAGAGGAAAGCGCTTCGCAAACTTTTTGTAGACGGAAGAAGCTTGTTAGAAGCCGGATCATGAGAGGCAATACAAATCAACAGGAAACAGAAAATCAAAACATAAAAATTGCAGCGGCTCAGAAATGGGGTCTGCTGACTAAGCTTGAGACATTTTCAAACTTTCCAGTCAGCACTGAGGGCTGACCTTTCCCACTTTACACCTGGGGGTTTTAAATACACACTGGTACCAGATAATAAAGTATCTAAGGGACTCTAAAGATTGTTTTTAATGATTACATAAAATTAACCTAAATTAGCCTAAAATTCCCTGAATAGAGGGTTGTTTTAGGGCCTTATATGAATAAGAACATAGCTAATGTTACATTGTGCCAGAATCAGTCTTCACGCTTTAGGGCATAAAAAGATCACTGAATGCAATCAAAATGAAATGTCTCCCTTTGGTACATTATTGCCCAAGCAGGCAACACCCAGGGCTTCAATGCCTACCTCTAATGCTAGACAGAAATGTGTTCAAAGCAGAATAACAACAACAACAAACCAGGAGGGCTGGAGGGCTGCCTTACCCCATATTCCTAGGGGCAAACCCAAGGAGTGCGCTGAATGTCTCGGTGGCTGTGCAGCTCTGAAGTGTGCTGATTAAGAGGAGAGAGAGAGAGAGAGAAAGAGAGAGAGAGAGAGAGAGAGAGAGGGAGGGAGGGAGGGAAAGAGGGGAGGGAGGAAAGAAAGGGGAGAGGGGGAAAGAGAGAGAGAGAGAAAACACGTGCTTGCAAATCTGGACAAGCTGAACCCAAACCATGTGAGCTGTGTGTAGAATAATGTGCAGAGTCAGGCAATTTAAAAAGAAAAGGAAGGCAGTTCCATGATTTTCTTGGAGAGAAAACAAGAGATCTGAGTATGAAAGACCTTCAGGGCATCTCACACACAGAAATGCGTCTTTATTTTATCACACGTGGTAGAAGACAGTGAGCAACCCAAGCTGGGAAGCAGGAGCTCCTGAACTCATTCAGAGTTTGTTGTGCCTCACTCAAGGCCTAGTTCTGGAATTCTTCCTCACATACCATTTGATATTGAGGAGGTGGGTTTTTGTTTGAACAGCATCTGTGAACCAAAGGCTAAGCCCAAAGCTATGCAAAATTTTCTTAGAGTTGCAAACTCACCACAGTATCAACTGAGCACCTGACACCCAGGGTTTCCAGTTACAGGAATCTACAGAGTACAGGTTGGGGATCCACATTACAGGACTGGGCACTGACATGAGCTCACAGGTGTCAGACTGCAGACCACTTCTGGCTTAAGATAAGGAATACTGAACCAATAGTCTGTGCAAGCATCCAGGACATGCCCCTAACATTGCCCCAGCCCTTCCGTGCTCTAAAACACTACTGGAGCACAGGGTTTTAGACAATGGATAATAAGGAACCTGTATCTAAATGTCTACTGTTCAACACATGAAAATACTAGAGCTTCATCCTAGTATTTCAGAGTACCAGGAGTTATGAAAATACTCATTGTAAAATAACTGCAATTCTAGTGGCAACCACAGATCTCCATCAAGTCGTCATTGGGAAACAGCACACAGTTCTCCCTTTGAAGATAATAAGCTATTAGATATGGATGTCCTTTATGCAGTCAAACAATTTTTTTAAAAAACTTACTCTATTTTATGGCTTTTGTTGTTAAAATCCAATTTCACCAGTTTCATGTCTTTCATTCTATTCTGACTAGAATCATTTGAATTATTCTGTGGAACAGCTTTGAGGGACAAGCAGGGAAGAAACTGTCACTCAGCATATGTAGACCAGAAATGCATGCCTAAAATTGCAGGCAATCAAATTTTATGAATTTTAAAAATTTGTTTTGTTATCTTTATTTGTGTGTGTTTGCACATGTGTGCATGATTCTGGGGTGCCCAGAGGAAGGCATTGGCTCTACTGGAGTCTGACTTACTCTGGTCCTCTGAAAAAGCAGACAGTGCTTTAACCATAGAGTTATCTCTTCAGGCGCATGAATTTTATACTCTGCACCAAAACCAAAATCTAATTCACAAGCGAACACGCTGAAGTGAACATATCTTCTTACCAAAGAAGTAGTAGTACAGTGGAGAGACCATGAGCCAGCACTTACAGGGCTCAGTCTTAACTATCAGACCCTTACTATGCACGTGCACGTCCTCAGTTTCTTTAGTCATGAGGTCAAACATAGGAAGGACAACCACATAACAGCTCAACACTACACCTGGCTCCAGAGAGGATGACCATCTGTACTATGCCCCTCTGTCTATCTGTTTCTAAACTAGGACTATAGTTGTTATGAAGTGCAAACTACACATAATGTTATAAATAAATCAAAGAGATTAAGTGATGTGCTCTATTAAGCTACAAATATCAGTCTTGTTAGTTCCTACAGTTAAAAGTCAACACACACACAAACAAGTGCCATTGCAAGACTGAAGTGCTAACTCCCAAACTAACTAGCTCAGTACCACTTCCAAACTAATGAGCCAGAACTCCAGTGTCGCTTCTCTCACTGATACTAATATACATAATATGTATGTATGTATGTATGTATGTATGTATGTATGTATGTATGTATGTGTGTATGTGTGCGCACACACACATCCACCCGTCCATCCTTTCAAAGAGTTCAGTTTCTCAACAAATATATGAAAAATTAAATCATAAAACTAGAAATCACTTGAGAGAGACCATAAAATCAAATGCATGATGAAAGACTACTGAGATGCTTGTAAAACCGCTCAGAAGTGAGAGTTAACAAAGGTGACAACACAGCAAGTTTCAGAATGACTTGTTTACCAAAGGACGAAGAAAAGCCTTTAGGGAAACTGAAAAACCCTAATACTTCTAGTCAACATAATGTGTCTTCATACAATAGTCAAATACGCACCAAAAAAGACTTATGAGCTATTTATGCACATAAAATTATGCCAAGGAAAGCACTCAACTTCTACTCTTTTTCTTCTTTTATTTTATTTTATTTTTCAGCCTAGAACTCAGTATGTAGACCAGGCTGGCCTCTAACTCATGTAATTCATAAAGATCTGCTTCCTCGATGCTGGATTAAAAGCATGCAACACCATACCTGGTCCCCAATGTTTACTTTTTACTTGTTAAATAGAACACAATTTCAACTCTAATAATAAAGTTTTCTTAATTGAAATATAGTCAGCTTTATTTATTTATTTGTGCCTTTTAAACATTATACTCTGAATATCTGGACCCAATTTTAAGTAAATCTACTTCAAAAACTGTCATGGAATTATTCTCAGACAATACATAAAATTAAGTTTGCATAAAACTGTTGAAATATTTAAAGCATAACTTCTATTCAAATACATAACTTCACAAGAAGTGGTTCTTTGGCCACATAAAGAATCAAACAGCTTTTAGCAATTGTAGCACTCATTTCTCTTTGTTATTGCACAAACTTCTGCGGATGACCTGAGACACCAGTCTGAAACAGCAGTAACTGCTCTGCTGTATTGAGACTTTTCAGTCTATTTAAATGCCTGTCCCAGGAACTCATCTGCTAAGAGCTGTTCTGCTGGAAATGTTTAACCTGCAGCAGCACTCAATGGTTGCCAAGGGGCCTGTCAATGTAGCTAAGCAGGCTGAACTGAACGCCCAGGACAGCCTGGATGGTTGGTAAGCTGCAGGCCAGGGCTGACACCATGGCAGCACAGATGAAGAGCCCTCTGGATTGCTACAGATGCACTGCGTGTTCCTATAGTCGGGAGTCTAGAAACTAATTCACCTTTAATTCCATTTTCTTTGTTTCATGGTTCCCCTCTCCTAAGTACACTGGAATTTCAAAATGTCTTGAAGACAGAAGTATAAATTTTAAGTAATAAAATTCTTCAATAAATTTTAATTATTTATTGAAGATGGAAGCATAATTTTAAGTAATAAAATGGATTTTTATTATTTATTGAAGATAAAATTATAATTTTTAACTAATAAAATTCTTAATTTTAAATTATTGTGTGCATATGTGTTTGTGTGTATGTGTGTTTGTACATACCACAGAATTTGTGTGTAGGGCAGAGGACAACCTGTGGGAGTCATTTCCCTCTGTCTGTCATAAGGGTTATGAGAATTGAACTCATGTCATCAGGCATGCAGTAAGCATCTTTACCCACCGAGCAATCTTGCTGGCCCCTAATCCTTAGTTTTATATAAAGTCAAAATCATATGAATACTCAAAGATAAAAACATACAATTAGGAACATCCAGTCAAAGACAAGAAGAAAGGAGGAGGAGGAAGTGGAGGAAGAAGATGATGATGATGGAGGAGGAGGGAGAAGGAAGATGACAATGATGACGATGGAGGAGGAAGAGGGAGGAGGAGGACGAGGGAAGAGGAGGAAGAGGAGGAAGAAAATCCCGAATATTAATACCGACTTTCACTAAAAATGTGGATTTTGTGGATCAAAGTCTATTTTAAATATGCTAGCCCCAAACAGGCTTCCCACATGCAGATACCAGTTGGAACAGCTATGACAAATTATTCCCATATCACTGTTCATTAATTACAAGAAAAACCAGAAGATGGTGTTTGGTTTGGAAAAGACATTTGTAGTTTGCTGACACCAACCTCTCCTGTGTGATTACTACCTGAGGACCCAGAATGACCTCTCCAGACTCAGGCTCAGGGCATCTATCTCACCACTCCATCTTTTCAAAATCTGGCAGGATCAGGTTTCCGAAGAGGATGATAGCGCTATGGAGGACACAATCAGAATGTGCCCATCCTTGGCAACACCGCCAGCCCCACACAGCATGGTGTGAAAGCAGTATGAGAGACAAGGTGTAACATGAAGGGCCTGCTTTGTCGGGGTTTCTGTCCTGCCCGGTCCCCCAGCCATTTAGTCCCAGAGAAAATCACGCAGAGTCTATATTAGGTTATAAACTGATTGGCCCATTAGCTCAGGCTTCATATTAGTGCGTATGTATAATTTATATAGCCCATTATTCTTATCTATGTTAGCCACATGGCTCAGTACCTTTCTCAGCGGGGCAGGTCACATCCTGCTTCTTCTGTGGTCTGGGCAGGAGTGTGGGGGAGCTTCCTGCTTCCCAGAATTCTCCTATTCTTATTGCACCACCTCTACTTCCTGTCTGGTTTTCCTGCCTATACTTCCTGCCTGGCTACCAACCAATCAGCATTTATTTAAGACATAATTGACAGATATAGAATTGTTCTCCCACAGCACTTCCCCCTCTTTTTTTTTTTAAACAAAGGAAAATAGCCATAGTCCTTTTTTTGGGAATGTGGGCAGAGTATTCCAGGCCACTTCCAGCTGGTTTTGAAAATTTTGAATTATGATCAAGTCCTGACTGGAGTATCCTGTGAGTCTTGATCATCTCAGGCAGCAGTCTTGAACCTCTTCTGGATGTGGAACTCTAACATCTGGGCGATCTGTTCCTACCGAAGATTTCTCAGGTGGTCTTCCTTGATCAAACTCTAAATTTTCTTTAGGTCCCCATAAGATTATCAGCGTCCCCAACCAGCTGGAAGTAGCCTGGAATACTATGCCCACATTCCCAAAAAATGGACTATGGATATTTTTCTTTGTTTTTTTTTTTTAAAAAAAGAGGGGGAAATAGTGTGGGATAATTGTCTGTATTCTGTCAATCATGTTTTAAATAAAGGCTGATTGGCCAGGTAGGAAGTATAGGCGGGTCAACCAAACTGGAAGTAGAGGTGGGATGAGGAGAACAGGAGAATTCTGGGAAGAATGAAGCTCTTTCCCCACTCCTGCCCAGACCACCGAAGAAGCAGGATGTGACCTGCCCCACTGAAAAAGGTACTGAGCCATGTGGCTAACGTAGATAAGAATAATGGGTTAATATAAGCTACAAGAGCTAATAAGAAGCCTGAGCTAATGGGCCAATCAGTTTATAACCTAATGCAGACTCTCTGTGATTTTCTCTGGGACTAAACGGCTGGGGGACCGGGCAGGACAGAAATCCTGACAAGCAGGCCCTTCATGTTACAACAAGGTAACAACCCAAGGTTGTCAATCTGTCCAGACAATGAGAGAAGCCAGGCTCCTGATGCTAACTAAGCAGCTGAGAGGGCTGGGACCACACAGTGGCCATTCTCTATCAGCTACTGTTTCTCCCTCCCACTCCCATCTCAACCCCACACCTCAGGACGCCAGAACACAGCAAGAAGGAACACACAAGGCCCAGCTTTGCTTCCATCGTTAGCTACACACCCTTGGGAAATCTTAGCTATTCATTTGATATTTTATAGAATATTTGTGAGTCCCAGTTATCACAGAAAGATTAAATAAGATTAAAAGAGCTTCCGTACACACATAATGAATGGGCTCTGAAGCAGGCTGCACTCAGCTAGGGTGGTCTGCCACACGGTAACCTGAAACTTGAGAGGTGCCTTTCTGCCGTTACTAGAGAAAAAAAAAAGTCAGTACTTGGGTCTTGTTTTGAGTACCCTTGTGTTCTGACACCTGCTTTGGAAAAGAAGAGATGGATATAAACAAAACAGAAACTACAATTGTCTTCAACCATATAATTTGATTTTGACAGGTATTTTTTAAACCCCCAAAGTCCTACCTATACTTCAGGGTGTTTTTCCCCCAGAAGTATTTTTTGATGTCACTATTAAAATGCTTTTAAAAAAAGAGGTTTGTTATACAGAACATCAGAACATGTCACTGTGACAATGTACTCCATGTTTTAGAGTATTTTATTAGCAGGGTTTAATGAATCCTCAAGCAACATTGGCTTTGGAAATAACACAAGCAAATCTTTTTTTTTTTTTTTAGTTAATTCACTATATTTGTTTTGGTTTTGCTCTGGTAATTTCATACTTTAGAGGGACATTTTAACAGACCTCTCTGTCATAAAAAAAAATCAGTAGTTAATTAAAAGTTGAGAGAGCCACAAAGGCTGCCTAGAATACATGTTTTTTTCCAGCAGCTCTGACACAAGTCTCCTTCCCTTCAACACGGTACTGTCCGTCTTTGAAGGTTCAATAGTTTCAAAGGAAGAATTTGTACCTGTGTCTGTAATGTGCTCACAGATCAGAGTCAGAAAGGACCGCAGCTCAGACCCCTCCCAAACTTACATTCTGCACGCTTTTGACGTCCTCACCGTGCGATGTTTACTTCTGAAATAGAGGCTGCTGAATGAGTGATCGGCCAGGACCTTGAATGGACCCTGAGTACCTCAAACTCTCTGAAGTAACTCCACATACATAACCTAGGCAACGGCGTCCCTTCACAATCCTGAATCTACCAAATGTAACTAGGTACTAAGGCCACAGCTGCGGCCCTTTAATACAGTTCCTTAGTGACCCCCAACCTTAGCAATCTTTGTTGTTATTTTATAACTATAATTTTGTTACTGTTATGGATTATAATATAAATATCCTGTGTTTCTGATGGCCTTAGGTGGTCCCTCTGAAAGGGTCATTTGACCCCTCGAGGAGTTGCCACAGATTGAGAACCACTGACCTAAACATTTCCTGTGGGTGTTCTTATCATCTCATTCATGTGTTCATATACACACACTTACACATTCATAAGTATGTAATCGCAGGTCCTGACACTCTCACAACTCCAATGGTAACTGGCCCTTTGTAAAATTAGGGTAGTGGCCAGACTAGACAGGTGAGACAGGAACACTGGGGCACACACTGCTCCAGCAGGCTGTGTGGGGACACTGGGGCAGCACACAGCTTCTCACTTCTCAGAGGTGACCTGCCACAGCTCCAGCAGGCTGTGTGGGGACTCTGGTTATGTATGCTGGTTCACTAATCCTGCTGCATGTGCTTCCTCACTCCTTGCAGTTAAGGAGACCAAGAAACTATTTCTGTTCCATAATATTCAGGCTAAGTCAGAGCACTGACCTCTACTGTGAGGCCCTCTACCCTCTTCATCCTCTCAGCTCATGATGCACAAAACCAAAGCATCTGACTAAGCCAGAGGCTGGTCACCCAAGAGATCCATCTTCACATACGGTCCATTGGGATTTATGAAAAAGCTGCCAGCTTTTGTAGTCCATGCTAAGAAAACTAAACACCAGGCTGAAGCTTCAGGGATTTCTCTGGCTTTTCTGAGGACTCTTATCTTCCTCTGCCTGGCATAACGTCTGGGGAGGTCCATTGTAGCAGCATCACTAGTAATAAGCTTTTGCCTTATGGGCTATTATTCTATTCTGTTCCAGAGAGTGTTTTACTATGTAACCCAGCTAGCTTTGAACATTATGAGCCTCCTGCCCCAGCACCCTTAGTGCTGGGATCACAGGCTAGTGTCAGCCTGCCTGATTTACTACAAAATAGTCTCCATGGTGCAGGAGAGGACTAGAAATAGGTAAGGGGGAGGGTCAGAAAGTGGGTGAAATATGACTGAAACAGAAACTGTCACTGAATAGCACTCAAGAGGATTCTGTGCTACCCTAAGGCCTAAAAGGTTACTAGAGAAAGGCACCACAGCAGGGGGATACCTCTGATTACAACCATCGTAGTACAGCCCTACTATGATGTTGACATGAACACATCCAACAGCAGACTCACACACGGCTGAGTCTTCTCTTTTAGTAAGCAGGCCAAGGGATAAGTTCTTAGGTATTAACTAAGTGTTCAAAAATATAGTAAGTATGGCCTAGAAGACGGCTTGGCTGTAAAGAGAACACACTGTTGCAGAAGACCAGAGTTCAGTTTTCAGTACCTATGTTGGGCAACCCACAACTGCTTATAACTCCTGATCCAGGAGATCCAGCACCTTTTCCGGTCCTCCCTGGGTATCCACACACGTATGCACACTGACACATAGACACACACAAATACATATTTTTTTTTAAATAAGGAATTGGCAAAGCATTTCTTCCAATGGTTGTTTGTGACAACTTAAAAAAGATTCTGAAAACATAGAGAAGTCCCGTTTCTAGTGTTATCAGTTCATTTTTAAAGTTTGATAATGTTAGAGAAAAAACACTCTAGGTTGGAGCATTTAAACAAGGACACATTATTATACGCAGTCTTCAGTGAAACACAAAATGCCTTAACAAAGAGGAACTTGGCAGCTAAGACATCAAGACTCTCAGTCAGAGAGGCACTTTAAACGGTGGACTGCCCACTGTCCTAGACAGCTCTTTGCACGTCACTGAAGCTGCGCCTCACTGTGGAGCAGAGTGCCACTGTGCAGGCTGCAGGTGATGGGGTGACAGTAGTGACTGACAGCAAGTTCTGGACTCCGTGGAACAGATGAAAGGTGATATCTGTGGATGAGTAGCAAGAATACAGCGATGCAATAGAGACATTCAGAAAACCCAGGATATATTTCCACATTGTTGAGGGCTTTATCTTTTTGACAAATAAAGAACACTATTTGTACATATCCTATAAAAGATTAACTGTTGTAAAAACTGAAAACGATGCCAGCTTTTCCTTCACTATTAATTATTAGCTGTAAAAGAAACACACTGTTAAAAAAGGCCTTTTAAGGAGAGGGAAACCCAGCATTAGTGGGGCCTAAATCCAACCCGAGGAGAATGGATTCCAGTGTGATAACACCTCATGCACAGCTGTTGGGAGCTCCTCCCTGCTCGAGAACAGTGTCTGTTTGTCACTGTCCTAAGTACCTCAGTACGGACCTGAAAAGAACCAGAGCAGCAGCTGCTCAGAGAGGACGGTGAACCAGAGAGCAGCAGCTGCTCAGAGAGGACGGTGAAGGGTGTTTTCAGAGACCATTGTAGTGTTGGACGTAATTCACCACAGGCTGCTAAGTTCTGATGTGTGTAATCACTCAGCGACACTCTTCCTCCACCATCTTCCTCCCCATAACTAACCCTGTAATTATGCGGGGTGCTCACATTCATTTGTAGGCACACGATATCTAAAACAGGATTTTGTAGTAATTACTGAAACTGAAAAGTGATTTGTGATGTTATTTTTAAGCCACATATAGTAAAAATAGGTAACAAAATGATAAAAATGTACTGGCTCTAATAGATGTTTAGCACTGAGAGCTGCTGAACTCAGTAAGACGCTGTCATTAAGCTGCCCTACATAACAGCATTTACTAGAATTTAAATAAATCCCAAAGAAAGAAGACAGGGCTTGGTCTTCAGGACTGTAGTGTGCTCCCATTCTCCTCTCTGTTAACACAGAGAGACTCGTTACAGCCAGGGGCCATCCTAAGTGTACTTCAGATTCAGTCAGACAGAACTCCTGTGTGAAGGAGGAGAGTCAGGTGATAATCAGCGGGGGCCAAGCGCCTTCCCTTCTCTGCTAGTGCCGCATGTTGACACTGTTTCCATCATTCAAGATTACAAACATGGAAGTGTCCACAACTAAATTCTCAGCAACAGCGCTTTACAGTTTCTTCTCTAACAAATTTTCTTTTGAGATAATAAAACAAACAAAAACCCACTTTTCCTAGGCCAGAGTGAAGGTGCTACCATTTCTGAACAGAAAAGGAGGAGAGAGTGGGGAGGATATGGAAGGAGAGAAGAGAGAAACTGCAGCTGGAATGTAAAATTTAAAAAAAAAGAATGTACTGAGTTCACACACTTATAAAAATACTATCATCATAATAATATAACTTAGAAAAACATGAAAAGAAAGCTTGTTTAAAAATCTGTTATATAAAATTGATAAGTGGACACATCAACTCTAGGTTTTACATATACTAACATAACTAAAATTCATCTTTCCAACTTAAAGGATTTAGGCAAGAAACAAAATGAAAGCAGGAATAACAATATGCTTCTCTTCTTGCAAACACAGTATTATTTTGCATTATTACAAGTTTACTAAAAGTTTCCCATTTTTTAAAGTGATTTTATTGTTTGAGATTATAGTGGTATGTCATTTACCCTCCCCCTTTCCTCCCTCTAAATGCTTCCAACCCTCCTATATACCTCCTCCTATATACCCCTCCTATATACCCACTCCTATAT